>OX421361.1:51640086-51940967 GCA_949126925.1 Cheilosia vernalis
TTTGACGCTCTCAAGTACAGGTAGAGGCAAAGCGCAATCTGGGAGCATTGAGCTGGCTGCAAAATGTGCAGCAAGCAGATTCGCTTTGTCTAAAGAGTTGACAGCTGGAATGTCATTGTAAATGAGCGTTGGGATCGAAGATGTGGCCGAATTCTTTATATTTTTTACAAAAGACCAAAAGTTTTTACTACCCTTGGGACATTGTAGTATTTTTTGCCTCAACTTTTGGTCATACGAGAATTTAACACGCTTGATAGTGGTATTGCAGTCATTTCTGGTTCGCTTGAACTTTTTTCGGTTTTCCTCAGATGGGTTGGCCTTATATGACCGAAAACTTAACTCCTTTTGTCTGATAGCCTCTTTACAGCTCGAGTCGTACCACGCATTTTCTTTCGGTATGATACTCTTTATCCTGTTAGGAATAAAGGATTTCATACCTAAGGTGATAATACTGGACACCATATCAGCGGCGGCATCCACGTCGTTATCGAGGAAGCATAACGACCAGTTAAAACTCTTAAAGAAGTTGTTAAGTCCGCTCCAGTTGGCTTTCTCGTATTCCCATACGGTTCTTTTCGGAGATTTTTCTTTAACTGTGTGGTTGGGGTACGAGAAATTAGCTGATATGATGCAGTGGTCCGACGAGCCTAAAGGCGATAATACTTCTAAAGAGTATTTATCAGGGTGGGAGGTAAGAAACAAGTCCAGAGTGTTGGCATTCTGACCGTCAATATCAGGTACGCGTGTTGGCTCATTTACAAGCTGGGTTAATTGGTTTACCTCAGCGAAGATCTGAACATAAATTCCTTCGGGTGTTGTCTGTCCAGTATGTCGAAGCCAGTTAGAATTGTGAATATTGAAATCGCCCGCAATGACAATTTCAGTATTAGGATACAGGGAGACAATTCTTGTAATGGAGTCAGACAGCGCATCAAACTCGTTAAAAGTCGAGTTGAAATAGCGATAAAACAATGAAAGACATGTTACATTAGGGCTTCTGTAGATAAAACAATAGTGAATGATTTGCCTACGGATTTGGAATTTCAGCCATATGAAATTAAATTCCGGATTGGAACATTGGCCATAAGAACCTGGAGTTTGGTAGGCAATATCATCACGTACGTAGATGGCGAGACCGCGGTGGAGAAAGAATAAAGGCACTAAACGATACCCAGGTAGATCAAACTCCGATTTATCAGAATTTACACCCACCTGGGTCTCGCTCAGCGCCAAAACAGCTGGTTTATATTTAGCGACGTGGACGTACGCCGAAAAGAGATTCGATCGTAGCCCACGAATGTTGCACATGTCAACTCTGAAATTTCCCATCAGCACAAAAAACAGACACAGAAAACACAACTCCGACGCTACTTCTAAGCAGGGCTGTGAAGTAAAAGTCCAATGTTAGAATCTCAAATCAAACTGTCATAGGTGTTATGCCCGTATGACAATTTGCTTTGATCCACCAACAAAGCTTCAACACACAACCCGCTATCCGCCAGATGTTGCTCTCACCCACTCATTGCAGTCACCTTATGTACAACAGTACAAGCACAATCGCTTGTACGTTGGCG
Organism: Cheilosia vernalis; assembly: GCA_949126925.1. Taxonomy (NCBI): domain Eukaryota; kingdom Metazoa; phylum Arthropoda; class Insecta; order Diptera; family Syrphidae; genus Cheilosia; species Cheilosia vernalis. The sequence continues at coordinate 51,641,661 of OX421361.1, forward strand.
GCAGGCGACTGCAATGACCAAGAAAGTGCAACAGCAAACGAGTTGAAATGGGAGGGGAGGGAATTGCCCACGCTAGTGGTTTTTTTTTTTTTTTAAATATGGTTTTCGTTTTTTTTTTTTTTTTTTTTCAGCGTTATTATTGGTGCTCCACGAGCTCAGTCCACACTAGAATCGCAGCGTAAGATTAACGAAACTGGAGCCATATATAAGTGTCCCTTAACCGGAACCTGTGCACCATACATCTTTGACAGCAATGGCAATATATATCCTCAAAAGAACAAATACACATACGACTTTAAGAAAAAGGATTACCAATGGTTGGGCGCATCTATAGATGGTGGATCCAAGGACACCGACAAACTGGTCGTGTGTGCACCTCGATTGGTAGCAAACCTGCCGCGCGACTACCTCCTTCACGGCATTTGTTACTGGACGCCGGATACGCTAAGTGATCGACCACAAATTGTAAAGAAAATTGCTCCACTTCGGCTTAAATGTAAGTTGGGACTAGTCTTTAAAAAAAACACCTTTAACTCGAACTTCTAATGAATTTTCGCAGCAAATCAGTTAAGGGAATCGAACGGCAAATTTTACTTTTACCATCAGTATGGCGAGCAGGGAATTAGCACCCATGTGACTGATAACAATGAAGAGATTCTCATTGGCGCCCCCGGCATTTACTCTTGGAAGGGTAAGGGATTCAACCAATCAGAGGTTGTAGAAGGATAGTCTAATTGGTTTTATTTTCCAGGTTCGGTAATTCGATACCATGTCAAAACTGACTACAATGACATCGGTCTAAGTCGACGCGACTTGGATAGCCCTCGAGTGGCACGACAAAGCACGGCGCTGACATACAGAACAGAAATCCCAAATCCAAAGTTCTGGAAACAGCAACCAGATTCGTACTTTGGATACGCGGTCAGCTCGGGAAATTTCGACAGCACACAGACGAACAAGATATTCTATGTTGCAACAGCACCGCAGGCTAACGAACAGTCGGGAGAGGCGTACATCTTCGACATCGTCAAGACGGGCTATGGAAATGACACCATCAAGAAGTACTATACCTTCCATGGAACCCAGTTTGGTGAATACTTTGGATATGCTGTTTTGGCTGAAGACTTGAATGGCGACGGACGGACAGATGTGATTATTACCGCTCCTCAATTCAGTTCGAATGACAATGTCGATCAGGGTGCGGTCTATGTATACATCAACAAAGGAAGGGTAAGTTTGTGAAAGATCTTGCGGCTGGTTTATGAATCTCATATGAATCTCTCCCCGCATTCAGTTTTTCTTTGAACTTCAAAAGAAGATCATATCACCTATCAATGGCAGAGGACGCTTTGGAACGGCTATTTCCAAGCTAGGTGACATCAATCATGACGGTTATAATGGTATGGAACTTCAGCTTTTGCTTTGGTTGATATTTTAAAATCGGTCTTATTTTTTACAGATATCGCCATTGGAGCTCCTTTCGCCGACAATGGTGCCGTATTCATCTACCTGGGTAGCTCGAAGGGTCTTCGCGAAATTCACAGTCAAAAGCTGGCAGCTGTTCCAGCAACAACCTCATGGGGCCCTCAGATGTTCGGTCATGGCTTGTCACGAGGATCCGACATAGACAACAACGGCTTCAATGACTTTGCAATCGGTGCCCCTAACGCCGAGTCCGTGTATGTCTATCGTGCCTATCCTGTGGTAAAAATTCTAGCCACCATCAACTTCCATAGTCGAGAGATCAAACCAGATCAAAATCAATTCCAAATAAAAATTTGCTACATGATTTCGACAACTTCAACGAAAGTCCAGAATCAAGAAATCGCATTGAGAGTTCTTGTCGATCCACAGGTTAAGCGTGTGACTTTGAAGCAAACCAATTCGGGTGAACTGGTATTCAATGCGACGGCAATAACGCAGAACCAGTGTCGTTCCTTGGATGCGACGGTGCGATTCAGTACGGCTGACATATTTAAGCCAATTGAACTGGTGATGCATTACGATTTGGTCAATGGGGTGCCGAACTCGGAAGGTAAGTGTTTCTTTTGTTAACTATTGTCGAGGGTGACATTTAAGATCTAACCCCATTCTTGCGTCGCAAAAGCGGCGGGCTACGTTTAAGATGGGAGCATCATCTAACCCACTAATAGATTAAAGGCAGTTTTGTCAATTCTTTTATAATGTAGTAACAATTGGTACCTATATAATACAAAGACCGCTATTGAAAGTTCCTTGTTGGTACCTACCAATTGCGAAGTTGCAAACTTAACTTACATTTGCCTTTGTTTTTGTTTGTTTTAGCGATTGTTTGTTAAAACTTTTTCTAGGGCCGTGTACATATTTTTAATCATAAAATTGTAGTTTGCGTCGTACTTACTAATACAAAATTTTAAACTTTTAAACGGAAGCTCACAATTGCGGAATTTGTATGGAAATATATTTTCTCCAAAAACTTTTTTAAATAAAAAAGTTAATTTAAAAAACCAAAAAACCCGACTGACTGTAAAAAAGATTAAAACAAGACACTTTCAAGTATAAGGTATAACTAATTGGCAGTCGGAGGCTGCGCATATTTTTGTCAGATTGTGTAGGTAGTCTTACAAAGCTCATAAGCTTGCAGATTTTTTCTCTAGTCTTTCGACCTTTTATGTATGAACTGCAATGTTGATTGTAAAGCAAAGTAAGGTCATACGAATTTGATGTGCTCGTATTCCACAAAAGACTTCTTTAACAAATAATAAAGTGAACTAGGAGGTCAGACCTTGGGTATGTTCGTAGTGAGTTCAGGCCCAATATTTCAGATTATGTCTTGCTTTTCTTTGGCAAAACTCTTCAGCAAATATATTGTCATCATACATTGACGAAGGCTACTAATTGGCAAAGTTATAATGAAGTTGGAAAGCGAAAGCAAACCGAATGACCACTTTGAATCTAACCTGTCATGAAGTAACTGAAGTAAGCGATTGGCCAGACCAATCTCAATTGTTAAAATTCGTAATTAAGTGCGGTTTCTAGATTGGCTAGTCGTACGATCTGATAAAAATATGCGCAGCCTCCGACTGCCAATTAGTTATACTTGAAAGTGTCTTTTTTTAATCTTTTTAAATCTTTTTTACTGTCAGTCGGGTTTTTTGGTTTTTTAAATTAACTTTTTTATTTGTGTTTATGTTCGTGCGATTCGCATATCTGTAGCCTCCCATTCACTGGTTAAATTTTTTTATATTGTAATTTATTTTACATTGTAATCGTTAATAATAATAATAATAATAAAATGGGCCTAACCCGATGCAATGCCGAAAACCTAAACGACGTCCACCAGTTGTCAAACTCAAATGCACTTGGATTGGTAAATCTGAGAAAAAATCTAGATTCGCAAAAGTGCTCTGAAATCTGAAAAAATTGTTGTTTTTTGTAGCAAACGAACATATATAAAGTGCTCTGAGACCAAAAAAAAAGTACTCTGAGAGCGCCCAATCGAATCTCACATTATTTATTTATTTCCGTTCACACACTTCACCAAAACAAGCAGTTGAAATCTGATAAACTGAAAATATTGAGAAAAGTTCATAAAAATAATCATTTAAGCATTTTAATCTGCCAACTTTGTAAACTCTTATTTTCTTTTTTATTTAATACATGCCTTCGCAATCACATTCTTCCCCCCGATGAAAATCGACTGTCTCCCTCTTATCTCGTGCCAGAAAATACAAGTTCGCTTATTGTAGGCTTAATTTAATTTACGATGGAGATTAATAGGGACCGCCATTAGGACAAAATTCCTTCTTATTTAAATCACTTTAAAGTTCTATATCCCAAGGAAATATATTGACGTTCGAAATTTTCAACTTTCAGAATTTTGCGAAAAATGTGCCGCTGTTGATCCAGCTGATCCAAAAGCTATCAGAGAAAAGATTATTTTCAGCACTAGCTGCAAGAGTAACATTTGCGTTGCTGACTTGGAAGTCAAAAGCTCCGGCTTACAGTAAGTACCTTAAGGCCCATTTTATTCACTGGAAGTTTTCCATATAAAAATCCCCAAGTTGTATTCAACTTCGAGTGAATAAAATGGGCCTAAATTATTTAGTTGGGCGATTTTGTATTCATAGCAATATCGTAATCTTTACAGACCCACTTACATCCTCGGTAGTAGTAGAACAATAGCTGTTACCTACGATGTATCAAACTTTGGTGAAACTGCCTATCTACCTCAAATCAACATAACATCATCGAATAAGATGCCGTTCGCTAAGATACCCTCTTCGTGTGATCAACACGAACACGTCCTTTTGTGTGACTTAAATCGAGGACAACCGATGGCTGTTGGTAGCAAGCAAAGTATAACTATCGTCTACGATGTTAGCCGCATTGAGGGCACATCGATGACATTGACTGCAGCCGTCTCTAGTACAGGCAAGGAATTAAATCCGTCCAATAATTTAGCTAAGGACCTCATAGCTCTGCAGGAGTTCACAGAAATCGAAGCGATTGGGTGAGAATAATTGAATAATATAATTTTGGTTCACCCAGTTGTGTCATTTGAAAAAGGATGTGACAGCTGAATTTGCCCGTATTATATGATTTTACTTTAAATGTTGCCAATGCTACGAGTAGTAGCTTCTAACATGTATTGCACTCTACTACAAATGATAGTAGGTAATGTGCGGCTTCTTTTACGCAGCAATTTTATTTCCTCTGTCAAATTATATAATACGGAACTCATTTCTACTGTCACGGACAATGATCGACTAAGGGTATAATGGCAAAAGTTTTTAACAGCGTATTTTAAACTATATTTTTATTTCTTTTTAGTAAACCACACACATCACACATTAATTTAGAGAAAGTATTTAAAACGGTCGAGATCATAAACAACTATGAGGTTAGTTCTTGACATTACCCCAAAAATTAATTGATCATAAGTCATAACGAACACTCTTTTTTGTTTAGATCAAAAGTAACGGACCAAGTCGGATTCAGGAACTCGAAATCGCATTCGAAATACCAATTGCGTACAAATTTTATGAATCAAGTTTCACACTACCAATTGTTGACATAAACAATATCACAGTCCAAGGAGTTTACGATCGTCAATTGCTTGCCGTTGAACTTTATCAGAATAAGACCTTGCTGCTCGCAAATCCAACCGAAATATCCTCGACATCAACTCGAACTGTAGTTGTACAAAACGGAAACCAAATTGTGTACGAGTCGACGAAGATCGATTCGATTCCTGTGGAAACAGATTCGGACAGTAAGTGAATTAATCATTTTAAGTGTCCAGGCTAAACTCACAATTTCGAAATTTTCTAAACAAAATTACATATTGTGACCTACAAAATATATAAGGTGAAGATTAAAAATGATTATTAGCAAGGCCCAATAAATTTTTTTTAATTCTTTCAGTCATTTCACTTATAATTAAATTTATTTATAAAAATGAAGTTTTTAAAATGTCACCTTTTCATTGCAGAAGTCTTGTCGGCCGGAGTGCGAAGAACGCGGCGCGATGTTAAACAAGCTGCATCCAAGAGTGAGTATATCAGATCTGCCCAAAAGAATCCACACAATCTTCTCAGCGACGAACTCATGGGAACTTTGCCCGTCAACCGAACTATCGTGTTCAGTTGCATTGACCCTGAAATAACGTTGTGCGCAAGAGCTGTCCTTAAAGTGTACAACTTCATGCCCGATATGCCTGTGACGATCACACTGAAATATCACGTGGATTTGAAAGAAGTCAACGACGTTCTCATTGAACCGTGGGAGTTCTTTGTCATCGTCACCAAATTGGACATCTCGAAAGTCGGTGATGTCGATGGGTATGTTATCCTTTAAAAAATCCCCCCAATCGATCATAATCTATAAATCGCTATTTCGGTTTCAGAAAATCCACAAAAATCACGCGAAAGATCGAATACAATGTGATATCAAAGCATCAGTTGTACAGCACACCCATTTGGGTGATTATCCTTGCGATTTTGGGAGGACTTTTAGTTCTGGCTGCAATAGCTTATGGCATGCACAAGGTAAGTTTGAAAACATATAAAAAACAACCACAATAATTGAATCTTTTTTTTTTTAATTTTTACAGGCTGGTTTCTTTAGAAGAGCAAAGAAAGAGGAATTGGACAAACTTGTCCAGGAGCGACAACAAGCCGAAGACACCGAAGATGAGGGCTAGAAACGATACGTCTAACGTTATTTGTGCTGTGTATATCTTCCTGTGCATAAGCTCTGGAGTAACTCAGGGGAAGACACGCAAAAATCACTTAAAAATACCAAATGTTTATACGGCTTAGACATTAATTTACACTTTAGTCCATAATTGAAAGCTGCCATGTAAATTATTTATCTTGTTTAGTCGGTATTTTGTTAAAAACGAAACAAAGAGATATGTTATGAAAAATTGCTTAGATTGATAAATATTACTAGTATCGCTTGTGGTCGAAAATCGATCATAAGTATGTTTACTAAAAAACATCTATAATATAACGAAATAAAGTACACGACTGGGTGGCACGAAACTTTCTCGTTTAGGGTATCCACATTTAGTGTATCATAATCCCTCATTTCTGAGTATGTTCAGCAGTTCATTTACTTCGATGAACCATAGCAGGGATGCATCTGTACATTTGGAAATGTTTGGTGTTATCACAAACTCCTACGATGTCAAGAATTTGAGGGATTTCTCGATTCTGGTGGTGAATTCCTAAAGAGCATTGCCGAATTTATTGAGAAAAACTAAGTTCGGGATCTTATTAAGAATACTTATGTATATTATCTTTGATATGTATTTTGGTCAAAATCGTTAGAGCAGTTTTTGTAAAATTTGTCAGACAAAACAGTACCAAATATTGAAATGTTTAATTTGAAAAATACTATTGCGTAACTATTTTGTTGAAAACCGATTATTAGTTATTGCTCGGGATGTAAGTATTAGGTACTTTGTTTTTAGGTTTTATCGAAATCGAAGATGGGGTTTTCGAGATATGAGCAGTTTTTAAAATTAGCGTTTTCGGTACTTCGAAGTGAAAATGAATGCCCTATTACGGAAGACAACTACAACCAAAACAAGGTTGTCTTTCTCCAATTGGGATTATCCATAACAACTAGTTGTCTGTCAAAGGACAACCATCATCCTATGAGTAGACAACTAATAAAATGGTTGCCTTTTCAGTTGTGTGTATGTATTATAGAAGACAACTGAGTTGTGTTGGAGTTGTCCTGAATATCAAAATCAGACAACTGCTTATTATCAGTTGTGTAGCATTTTGCGAACGAAAAGGATCACCTTTTTTTATTGAATTATGGACAAAAAAACGTAAGTAGGAATAAGAATTAAAAAAGGATAATAGAATGTGTATTTTTAAAAGTTTAAAAGTCGCCAAACCAGCGCAGTTTGATCGGCTGATAGGAATTTACAAGATCAACCTAATCTTGTCAGGGGTAAAGGACAGTTTGGTTCATCAAAAAAAAATTGACGAAGATTGGGAAAAAATGGATTTGGAGCTCAACAGTATCGGGCCACCTTCAAGGAGCGGAAAAGAATGGCAAAGGGTTCGTTAATGATGCGATATAAGAATTTTTCTACCAACAAAATATTTTTGCAGGTTTGGATACAGAATCGTAATAGATTCAGTGAACTCTAATCTTCCTCCTCCAAGTCACCAAAAAATAAATCAAAACTACTTTCCATTGTTTTTTTTTTTTTCTTACCTAACGTTTTCGTTTTAATTGCAAATACTTCTTCGTTCGATTTCAATTTCCACAAATAAATTCACAAAATTGACATTTAACAGCTGATTTCGATTTTCAATATGCTCCTAAAAGATGGCAATTTATTTTTTGAAGACAACTGAAAAGAGTTGTCTTGCATAATACGAAAAATTTGTTTGGTTGTCTCAAAGTTGAGTTGTCTTCCATAATAGGCACTTAAGTACACAATAGTTTTGAAAACATCCATTTTTTGCATTTTGGTCAAAATCGTTATCGCCGTTTTCCGGTAAACTGAAAAAAATCGAAATTTTAAAACAATTACTTTTTTTAAAAATCCATTGTACGATAATAATAGAGAAAAACTGAGTTTGCTTTTAAGTTATGAATGACCACATTACCTTAGAAATTAATTTTTGTTACAATCGTATAGACCGTTTTCGAGATACATACCTATGTCGAAATTTCAAAAGTGCCGTTGTTCGAATTTTAAGCCAAAAACTGGGTACGCAGTCATCGTAACCTCACCTACTTAACCTTAAATATCAATTTTGGTTGAAATCGTTAGAGCCGTTTTCGATCAAATCAAACTGGTACGAAAATTTTGTATGGGAAGTACAATTAATATTAAGGTTACCTTGCAAACATAAAACCCCTCCCGAACTGTAAGCATAAAAACTCAAAATCCGAGGTTTGAACGTAATCGGGGAAGCCGTTTAGGCTGTAGTCCTGTGGAAGGACGGACAGACCGGACAGAATTTTGCGACCCACTTTTTTGAGTTCCTCTATCATCGTAATATCAGAATTGATTAATATCTCGAGTTCGAAATTTTGTACGAAAATAATATCTTTCTCTTGCTACGTAATGGAGAAACAGACTCTAATCTAAGATGATTTATATTTAAATAGGTACGTTACTATGGTAATATGGTGGCGACAAATACTAAATAAGTCCCCTAAATAAATTTCTTACAATTATTGCTTATTTTAAGGGGCAGGTAAATTGCATACCTTTATGGGTAAATGATTCTCTCCAACAGGTTCTAAACTAAGATGATTTAATACGTTACTATGGAAACATGACGGCGAAGAATTGATTGTCACCAATTCATTTAATAACATGTTTTGTATGGGGAAATCATAACTTAGTTTTACCAGTCTTAATGGCGACATATACCCACGATTTTGTGTTTGTGCACATCTAGTGGAAAAATTACTCATGGAGCTATAAACATATATTGTTCGGTTAAATTAATTTTGAGCTGTATCCGTAGTCATAGTTTATATGGAGTTTTCTTTTTTTTTGTGACTCAAACAACTATTTTCGTATTTTTTATAATAAATTGTTAAACTTTATGATGTGAGCACAAACAGACCATTTTGTGACACAATATTAAGAGCAATATTACAGACTAGAGAAAAGGTGAGTTGAGGTAGAGCTCAGTGGTTATTCTGCAATTCAATCCCCGAAAAATATACAAACAAATTATGGAGTAAAGCTGCCATTGGGAAACTCCTTACCGCATTGATGATGCCATTCGGATTTTTCATCAAAAATTGATAGGCTTCTTTCATAAGTCTTCAAAGTAAAGCTCACACGATTGGTTGTGAGAAGCTAGGCCCAGAGTTCTATATGTTGTGCATGTTGAGCTTGAAGCTAAGTATCCTGCTCGCGCTAAATTTTAGCGTCCCTAGTCTCCACTCTGCTTCTCCACAGCAAAGATAAATTGTCGCTAAATTTAGAAATATGGTATAGATGGGGCAAAGGCCATAAGTTCATGAGAGAATGTCGGTAAACGTGAATTTATTATTATTATTATTATTAAAGATCACAATCACAATGTATAAAAAAATTACATTCTAATACAGAGGGCACTAGCTACCAGGGCTTTCGGCTACTGTGGAGAAGCTAGAGTTATAAATAAGGTTTTCTAATCGGGAATTTGATTCACTACACCCATAGTTAACTCTATGATAAGGAACATAAAATAAAAAGCGATTTCTAAGCATTCTAGAAGGAGCATAAAAAACAATTAATGATAAAAGAAAAGGGCAGTCGATATGGTTGTTTATCAAGTCCCAGGTCTTTTGTTTGTTTGAATTTATAACTATTAGGGGGTTATGAGGAATGGATTTGTGGACTAGAAGCCCTATTCCCTGCTTGAATGAGGTGTTACCGGAAGTATTATAAAAGTTTGGGTTGAACTGTTTAGTAGCGAACCGAATGACCGCTTTGAATCTAGCCTGTTATGAGGTAACTGAAGTAAAAGATTGGGCAATCTCAACCAATCTCAATTGCTAAAATTCTTGGTTACTCGCGGTGGCTAGATTGGCAGGTCGTACAATCCGACAAAAATATGCGCAGCCTCCACTGCCAATTAGTTATACTTGAAAGTGTCTTGTTTTAATATTTTTAAATATTTTTTACCAGTCAGTCGGGTTTTTTCAGGTTTTTTAAATTAACTTTTTTTTTAAATGCTCTTCTTCTGGTATAAACAAATATTCTTAAAAATAAACCTTCAAAGCAGTAGCGTATCATAACACTACTATACTTTCTAGCTAGTTAGTGCTCAGTGTTTGTTAAATATCGTGCAAAAATTATAAATTTGCAGAATAGCTACAGACGCAAACGCATGCGACTTTTCAGGATTTTCGTAAAATCAGTCCAAAAAGTGCACCTACCTACTTATTCCTGTATCCTAATTTTTTCTGTTCGTTGTTTGGCGAAAGCTAAATAAAGGCGGACCAAGTACGATACAAAACACAACTGCCACTAGTAATTGAATAAATAAATTCACCACGAAAATATTTCAGTGCAGGCACAAACCGAATATTCAACCACAATATCCTCGCTGGGCATTCAACCAATTGGTATTTAATGGTTTGAGTACCAACTGCGTAAGGGTTTGCATATTTGACGTAACTGTAACGACGAAAAGTATTCGTTCTTGGGGATAGATCAGAAATTCTTTAAAATTATTCTAAATTTGATTTATTTAGCTTCAATTGCACCTGGAAATAAGATTTTTGTTTGCCAAATAGCTTGTTGATGCTTCATTTCTTCCTCAGGCGCCGGGAAATGTATCAGATGTTGTTGGAATGTTTGTTAACACTCTAGACAATTAGTTAAAGAAGAACTATGAACTACCGAGAGGTTTCTGATCTGTTGACCTAGAAGCCCGGATCTCCGCGATATGTATACCTACCTTACAAATGATTCTGTTTAAGTATTTCCATCTGAAAGAAATATTAGCCAAACAGTCCCCAGTCCATACATCGCTTGAAACGAAACAATTGCTGCTTTTCCCGTTCTTACATACCTTGTGGTTTTCCTGAACAAACAGAATTAAACTTAACTATTCACAATATTTAGATAAATTGAGAGTATATTTAGCAAAAGGTCTGAGTCAACTAAAGCCCATTTTATTCACTCGAATATAAAAATCCCCAAGTTGTGTTCAACTTCGAGTGAGAAAAATGGGCCTAAGACTCAGAACTTCCACAGCATTTGCCTTGTCTGATAAGTTTTATTCAAACTAATCGAAGTAAAAGATCAGTGCCGCCTCTTTTCGAAAATGCCAAAAGTTGGAACGGACTCAAATTTGTTTTTATTCATACGAAACATAGCAAATGCTTCGATTTTGACATTTATCTTGAGTAAAAGCAATTGGAGACGTTCGGATACTTCGTTTATGTAAAACGTCAACTAGATTGGTCGTGACTATGAATCCGAACGCGTTGACTAAGCAAGTTGAATTGTTTTTGTATTCTCGCGGTCAGCGTTACCTTTGCTTGATTTTGCCCTTCATAAATCTTTAAAAAATATTTTCAAATAAGTACATTAAAAATATAGCACGCCTGACAATCACTACACTATTATGGTGTTATGCGAACTAATGTTTGTTAAATATCTTGTGAATATTCTAAATTACCAGAGTGGCCTTAGAAATCACACCTTTTTCTCTCATCGCGCCTTTTTTCGACTCCTCAGAATTCTGCAACGGCCACTCTGTTTATTTTAAATTTGACTCTTCGAAATGTCAATTGAGCACGAAGGCAGGATTTTCTTGACTAGATTGGTTGGCTTCCCCTCCATAAACGTCAACTGCGAAAACTATACACGTGAGCACTCTGGGCCAATAAAAACTGAGACGCATCTAGTCACACAGCTGTCAGACTTACTAAACTACGAATCCGAACGTCCCCATTGCTACGTTTTATTCATACAACCCTTTGTCAAATTTTTCTTAGTATTATATGAATAATGTGCTTGGAACAACTGATAGACGAAATCATTTTGTAAGTAAAACCACAGTTATATCACTTACTGCCACCATATTTTTTATTTCAAGAAAATTATAGCTTTGACATTCATGAATGTGACTGTGATGTGACTGGTTCAGTTCGATATTGGCATCTGAAGGATAGGTACTATTGCCCGCACTGTACACATCAAGTCTTCGAGAGAGCTTCAACGTGAACACACCAACCAAGTGTGTGTACTAGCAATGTGCGTACGGGCCGTGTTTTATTTTATTTATTGTAATTAATTTAATTTTAAGTGATTAAGTGATCTGAAAACAAAAAGTGCTCTTTACCTACCTATACTGTGTGTGTCTGTCCCACTATACGAAAAATTCAATTCCCTCCCCTGTGGCCTGTCAGTTTGTGATATAGTTTTTTTTTTAATTTTTTTCGCAAAATATTCACATGTTTATAAGATCAAATAAAATGGTGCAACATTGTGTGCAGATAATCATCCTGGCGTTTGTCCTCTACTCAACAAACGGATTTAACTTCTCGCCAAATCCGAATATAGCCTTTCGAGAGCCGAACTTGAAGACATTTATCCCGAAAGTGCACAGCTCATACTTTGGATTAGCTTTAGTCTTGAGAAAGTCTAGGTAAGTCTGGGGTTTTTAATTGGGGATCTGCATTCGATTAAATATGCAAAAGACACGTACGAAGTGAGCACGACCTTTTTTTTATTAATACTTTGTCCGGAGGAATTGCATTTTCTATTAATGGGATGCAACTCTTTTCATATCTCATTTCCACGGAGCTATATTTATTGGCTTTATGTGTATTTCTGGCACCTGATCGGTGGGGAGTAAGTTGTCGGTCATTGTCATCGTTTCAGTGGGGAAACATAACGCTAATTGAAGTGGGCAGCTTTATGGGACTTGTCAATCGTCAATAGTTTTGATTTGGATTCTATTTCTGAAAGCATATGAAATTTATTGTGGAATGTGGTTGTGGATGCTAGCAAACACACCTTTGTTGGCGAAGAAAATTAGTCAGTTGGGAGAGTCGTCTTCATGGCGGATTCTGCTTAAATGAAGGTCACCGAGAAGTGGGATTTTTAGATTCCACGTGTCACCCTTAAAAAAGAAATATATTTCATTCAGTGAGCTTTCAATTTCATTTTACGTGCGTTTAAAAAAAAATCGGGATTCAAAGAAAGTGATCTAGAGTTGAAACGAGATTAACTTTGTGTGCCTAGATCAAGGAAATGTTTTCCCTCCTGCACACATCCGATTCATTGTATCATAGATCAGAACATCCGACAGGACTTTGGTTTACTGAAATTTTTGCCAAAAAGCATATTATAGCAAGATTGAGTTAAAGGTGTTATACTAGTTAAGGCACCTTCTCGCTCTCTCGCTTACTAGCTCTCCGACAAAATTCAGACTGCCCAAGTTTTCACTGTAATAGCTACAACAATAATTCAAGACTTAAATAGCTATGTATGAAAATATTTTCCCAAAGAAGTTGCAAAATTAGTCGATGAAGTCATAAGGTGGCTGTTTCTCTTCATCGCTATCAGTAAAATTTCAACTTCAAGTCGATAGAATCCGGCTGGGTATTTGCCACCTCGTAGTGCTGCGCCATATCTGTGTATGTGTTTCGAAAAACAAAAACGCGATAAAACCGTTGTCGTCCTAACTATGTGAACGCGTACAAATGGCTACGCGAATTTGGATTGGTGATAGGATTGGAATTCGAAAAAAGAAAAATTCCCACTAAAATGGATGGATTCGTTGATTCTTTGGAAACTGTTTACTGACTCTTGGTCGCAATAATGCGATGATGAATTGTGGAAAGAACGGTTATTGGTCACTTGTGCGATAGGAGGAATTTTGGTCGCGTTATGAAAATGCCACTCACAGTTTTTCTGAACAATGGGTCTTTCTATCGAAGTTATCTACAAAGTAATCGTTAAGTATATAAAACAGTTACAGCTGTTATATTTAATAGGTCTATTCGCGTACTTTCCCGAGCTGAGCACTAAACATAAACATCTGTCAAACTAAACAAAATTTAGCGTATTTCTCTCAGAGAGAGAAAAATCTACTCCAAAGTCCAAAGTACGTGTATAGATTTCTAGCTACTTCGAGCCACTTACATTTTTGACATCCACAACGTCAAAACTAAAACAACTGACTCAGTTGTGTCTACATGGATGCTACAACTGACAAATATATATCAGGATAACAACTTACTAATTCGTCTCCTCTCTTATTTCCAGACTCATGTAGGTACCATTGGTGTTATTGGAACTTGAGAGCTTCTCTCCCCATTATCCTTACTATTACTAAGAAAGATACCATGGTTGTCATTGGCTCTAGATTGCGCGACAACCCCTACTAAAAACAAAAATTGGCAACACCACCTAAGTCATCCCTTCTCGTTTCACCGTTTTCGATCACCCCTTAGAATTTTCTTTTAAACCATCATTGCAGAAATTTAATTCATAGGAAATAAGAACAAATCAAAAACAAACTGGAAATTTCTTCAAAAGAAATCAAAACCATTCGTTAGAATTAACTTGAAACAATCTGAACATTTATTAAGTAAAATATTAATCATTAAATAATATCAATTTATATTAACTCATAAATACTATAATAAAAATAATAATAGTTGGCGCAACAGGTCTGTAGGGACCCTGGGCCTAGCTTCTCGCAACCATTCGTTTTGTGTGAGTTTTTATTTTTTGAAATGAATGGAAGGGATCTACAAGTTTCTGACGACTAGACATGTCTCGCCATTATATACCTAGATTATATGCAAATGCGGCAAATCCGAATTGAATGTCCTTTTCTCTATTATACCGGCTGTCTAATTGATGGCCACGGTTGTGCGATTAGTTGGCGCTTTTGACGTGGGCTGGAACAAAAGGTGTAGAATTGAGAATTTTATGTCAAGAAGGGCTACGATTGTTCGCTACACCCGCACCATGCCCTCGGAAGTGTCTAGTCCTGTGAGTTATCAAATTTAAAATATAATTGGTGTTGGAAGTACCAAACTAGCATTTCCAATCAGTGAGAATTTTTTAGTATCTAGTTCTGTAAGTCTGACAGCTGGCTGACGTGATGTGTCTCAATTTTGATTGGCCTGGATCAATCACATGGACGGATTTTTTCAATTAACGTCTATGGAAGGGATGGAAGGGTAGTCGAGGAAGCTAGTTAATAATTTCGTGACTGAGTAAGAATTCTTGTATGGGGCTGACGTAGGAAAAGTGACGTTACCGATCAATCTAGTCGACTTAAGACAACTAAATTTTTTAATGCGGCCAATGTTCTTTGTTTATAAATAGCGACATTTAATTAAATTGTAGAAGTTTCTTGCTTCACTAGATGATCAATAAGATCACTGATTTTAATGGTTTACAACAATTGTACTAGATTTAACTGTTGTTGAAAATCTGCCGAAAATTAAACTCTTGTACATTTATATATCATAAATTATCTAATGTTATCTCATGAATCTCGATCTCTACTTGACAATTTGCTATTTCTCTCAAATAAATAATAGATATAATTTGTCTATATATGTACTAGATTTAGATACGATAAGTTGCTTGAGTCGATTGCCTTAATTCTTATTTATTTATACTTGGTAGAATAAACTTTAAACTTAAAAGAACAAAGGTTGCGTTCTCTCTTGGGTAAATTTAACATAAATCAGGAAAATCCACGAGTTATATAGATCATATGGGTAAACTAAAAAACGTCTTTAGAGCAGAGCCTGAACTGTCAAAAATAGTTCCTTCTGAATTTGTGTTTTATTTTATGGTTTAGAGCTTGATCAACGAGCACTCAATGACCTCAGAATAAATTAATTGACCGGCCTGAGTGCATATTGCAGCATATTTTGACAGCCGACCCTAAGATTGCTTGTACAAAAAACAAGAAAAGAGAATTGTAGCAAAATGCTAGTGTTGTGTTTCATATAATATTCAGACCGCTTGGTGCAGAGCATGGTCGTCGTCATCGATATCTGTCCAGTTCCCTACTCTGAACTCTGAAGGAGAAAAAACTCACTGATCCGCACTTTTCTTACAGTTCGAATAATACCACCGTTAAGATTGCCGAGCTCGCTGTTAATTCAGGGATGAAGTTTGAGGAAACCATATGTTTCCCCCGAAAATTTAAGCCAGATTACATGTATGAGAAAGTCAACCTTAATTCGGAGTTTACGTTGTTTTTTTAGAGTTTACCTGGCAATCTCGTTCTTCTGTTCAGCGTAGATCTAATGATCGCCATTTTTATGATCATTGAAGCCCTGATTGTTAGACCAACTCTCTTTTCCTATCTTACAATTTCAACGATTTATTTAATCAGGACATTCCTCAAATCTGCCTCAACCTTGACTGTTTCTGTATAGTTAGCTTTTTCAAATACGAACTATACCTTAAAAATGGTTTTCCTTTTCGTTTTTTTTCAGCGTTATTATTGGTGCTCCACGAGCTCAGTCCACACTAGAATCACAGCGTAAGATTAACGAAACTGGAGCCATATATAAGTGTCCCTTAACCGGAACCTGTGCACCATACATCTTTGACAGCAATGGCAATATAAATGCTGAAATGAACGACTACACATATGACTCTGAGAAAAAGGATTACCAATGGTTGGGCGCATCTATAGATGGTGGATCCAAGGACACCGACAAACTGGTCGTGTGTGCACCTCGATTGGTAGTAAACCTGCCGAGCGACTACCTCCTTCACGGCATTTGTTACTGGACGCCGGATACGCTAAGTGATCGACCACAAATTGTAAAGAAAATTGCTCCACTTCGGCTAAAATGTAAGTTGGGAGTAGTCTTAAAAAAAAAACACCTTTAACTCGAACTTCTAATGAATTTTCGTAGCGGATCAGACGAAAGAATTGAACGGCAAGAGATACTTTTACCATCAGTATGGCGAGCTGGGAATTAGCGCCCATGTGACTGATAGCAATGAAGAGATTCTCATCGGCGCCCCCGGCATTTACTCTTGGAGGGGTAAGGGATTCAACCAATCAGAGGTTGTAGAAGGATAGTCTAATTGGTTTTATTTTCCAGGTTCGGTAATTCGATACCATGTCAAAACTGACGACTATGACATCGGTCTGAGTCGACGCGACTTGGATAGCCCTCGAGTGGCACGACAAAGCACGGCGCTGACATACACAACAGAAGTCCCAAATTCAGAGTTATGGAAGCAGCAAACAGATTCGTACTTTGGATACGCGGTCAGCTCGGGAAATTTCGACAGCACACAGACGAACAAGATATTCTATGTTGCAACAGCACCGCAGGCTAACGAACAGTCGGGAGAGGCATACATCTTCGACATCGTGACGGGCTATGGAGGCTACACCATCAAGAAGTACTATACCTTTTATGGAACCAAGTTTGGTGAATACTTTGGATATGCTGTTTTGGCTGAAGACTTGAATGGCGACGGACGGACAGATGTGATTATTACCGCTCCTCAATTCAGTTCGAATGACAATGTCGATCAGGGTGCGGTCTATGTATACATCAACAAAGGAAGGGTAAGTTTGTGAAAGATCTTGCGGCTGGTTTATGAATCTCTTATGAATCTCTCCCCGCATTCAGTTTTTCTTTGAACTTCAAAAGAAGATCATATCACCTATCAATGGCAGAGGACGCTTTGGAACGACTATTTCTAAGCTAGGTGACATCAATCATGACGGTTATAATGGTATGGAACTTCAGCTTTCGCTTTGGTTGATATTTTAAAATCGGTCTTATTTTTTACAGATATCGCCATTGGAGCTCCTTTCGCCGACAATGGTGCCGTATTCATCTACCTGGGTAGCTCGAAGGGTCTTCGCAAAATTCACAGTCAAAAGCTGGCAGCTGTTCCAGCAACAACCTCATGGGGCTCTCAGATGTTCGGTCATGGCTTGTCACGAGGATCCGACATAGACAACAACGGCTTCAATGACTTTGCAATCGGTGCCCCTAACGCCGAGTCCGTGTATATCTATCGTGCCTATCCTGTGGTGAAAATTCTAGCCACCATCAACTCCCTTAGTCGAGAGATCAAACCAGATCAAAATCAATTCCAATTAAAAATTTGCTACATGATTTCGACAACTTCAACGAAAGTCCAGAATCAAGATCTTACATTGAGAGTCCTTATCGATCCACAGATTAAGCGTGTGACTTTTAAGCAAACCAATTCGGGTGAACTGGTATTCAATGCGACGGCAATAACGCAGAACCAGTGTCGTTCCTTGGATGCGACGGTGCGACTCAGTACGGCTGACATATTTAAGCCAATTGAACTGGAGATGCATTACGATTTGGTCAATGGGGTGCCGAACTCGGAAGGTAAGTATTTCTTTTGTTAACTATTGTTGAGGGTGACATTTAAGATTTAACCCTATTCTTGCGTCACAAAAGCGGCGGGCCACGTTTAAGATGGGAGCGTCATCTAACCCATAAATAGATTAAAGGCAGTTTTTTCAATTCTTTTATAATGTAACAATTGGTACATATACAATACAAAGACCGCTATTGAAAGTTCCTTGTTTTACCTACCAATTGCGAAATTGCAAACTTAACTTATATTTGCCTTTGTTTTTGTTTGTTTTAGCGATTGTTTGTTAAAACTTTTTCTAGGGCCGTGTACATATTTTTAATCATAAAATTGTAGTTTGCGTCGTACTTACTAATACAAAATTTTAAACTTTTAAACGGAAGCTCACAATTGCGGAATTTGTATGGAAATATATTTTCTCCAAAAACTTTTTTAAATAAAAAAGTTAATTTAAAAAACCAAAAAACCCGACTGACTGTAAAAAAGATTAAAACAAGACACTTTCAAGTATAAGGTATAACTAATTGGCAGTCGGAGGCTGCGCATATTTTTGTCAGATTGTGTAGGTAGTCTTACAAAGCTCATAAGCTTGCAGATTTTTTCTCTAGTCTTTCGACCTTTTATGTATGAACTGCAATGTTGATTGTAAAGCAAAGTAAGGTCATACGAATTTGATGTGCTCGTATTCCACAAAAGACTTCTTTAACAAATAATAAAGTGAACTAGGAGGTCAGACCTTGGGTATGTTCGTAGTGAGTTCAGGCCCAATATTTCAGATTATGTCTTGCTTTTCTTTGGCAAAACTCTTCAGCAAATATATTGTCATCATACATTGACGAAGGCTACTAATTGGCAAAGTTATAATGAAGTTGGAAAGCGAAAGCAAACCGAATGACCACTTTGAATCTAACCTGTCATGAAGTAACTGAAGTAAGCGATTGGCCAGACCAATCTCAATTGTTAAAATTCGTAATTAAGTGCGGTTTCTAGATTGGCTAGTCGTACGATCTGATAAAAATATGCGCAGCCTCCGACTGCCAATTAGTTATACTTGAAAGTGTCTTTTTTTAATCTTTTTAAATCTTTTTTACTGTCAGTCGGGTTTTTTGGTTTTTTAAATTAACTTTTTTATTTGTGTTTATGTTCGTGCGATTCGCATATCTGTAGCCTCCCATTCACTGGTTAAATTTTTTTATATTGTAATTTATTTTACATTGTAATCGTTAATAATAATAATAATAATAAAATGGGCCTAACCCGATGCAATGCCGAAAACCTAAACGACGTCCACCAGTTGTCAAACTCAAATGCACTTGGATTGGTAAATCTGAGAAAAAATCTAGATTCGCAAAAGTGCTCTGAAATCTGAAAAAATTGTTGTTTTTTGTAGCAAACGAACATATATAAAGTGCTCTGAGACCAAAAAAAAAGTACTCTGAGAGCGCCCAATCGAATCCCACATTATTTATTTATTTCCGTTCACACACTTCACCAAAACAAGCAGTTGAAATCTGATAAACTGAAAATATTGAGAAAAGTTCAAAAAAATAATGATTTAAGCATTTTAATCTGCCAACTTTGTAAACTCTTATTTTCTTATTTATTTAATACATGCCTTCGCAATCACATTCTTCCCCCCGATGAAAATCGACTGTCTCCCTCTTATCTCGTGCCAGAAAATACAAGTTCGCTTATTGTAGGCTTAATTTAATTTACGATGGAGATTAATAGGGACCGCCATTAGGACAAAATTCCTTCTTATTTAAATCACTTTAAAGTTCTATATCCCAAGGAAATATATTGACGTTCGAAATTTTCAACTTTCAGAATTTTGCGAAAAATGTGCCGCTGTTGATCCAGCTGATCCAAAAGTTATCAGAGAAAAGATTATTTTCAGGACTGGCTGCAAGAGTAACATTTGCGTTGCTGACTTGGAAGTCAAAAGCTCCGGCTTACAGTAAGTACCTTAAGGCCCCATATAAAAATCCCCAAGTTGTGTTCAACTTCCAGTGAATAAAGTGGGCCTAAATTAATTAGTTGGGCGATTTTTGTATTTTGTATTAGTAGGCGCAGTGGCTTAGTGGTTAGTGTGTTGGACTGCTAAGCGGGGGTCCCAGGTTCGAATCCCGCAAAAACCCAAATTCCAACTGTGGGTTTTTTTCACTGCGCCACCTCTCGCGAACATCTGACAAACATCCGAGAGTATAATTGTCTTGAAAGAGCTTCTAAATCGGCCGTTTGGAATCGGCAGAAAATTGTAGATCCCTTCCATTCGTTCCAAAAATTAAAAACTCACACAAAACGAATGGTTGTTTGAAGCTAGGCCCAGGGTCCCTCCCTACAGACCTGTTGCGACAACTATTTATTTATTTATTTATTGATTTTGTATTCATAGTGTTCACGTGATGAGATGACGGAGAAAATCAAAAAGTTACTGTGTTTTTTCTTTTCTTTATTTGATGCTTCAGCGGCTGCACAAAGAGTAATAATAATTTTAATCTAAAAACAAAACCACCCGACTTAACTCGAGCCGACTCCACCACTCGTTCGCGGACTCTATATTGTTCTGCTTACTTCTTACTTCCAGAAATATTGGAATTAGACTGGAAGCGAAAGAGAGCCGACTGGAAGGCTGTTGGTGGAGTTCAGCTCGAGTTATTTGAACTAAACATTGCCGGCCGCCTTGCAGCATTTGCTGCAAAGTTTTGTTACATGATTATTAATTTGATTATGATTTGATTACAGAGCTGAGAAAGGTGGAAGTGCCAAATTCGAAAGTGAGCATGACAGAATTCATTATGTTTAATGCACTTTTCCACATAATACAAAAGTTTAAGAAAAATATTAAATTTGCTGCAAAGTTTTGTTACATGATTATTAATTTGATTATGATTTGATTACAGAGCTGAGAAAGGTGGAAGTGCCAAATTCGAAAATGAGCATGACAGAATTCATTATGTTTAATGCACTTTTCCACATAATACAAAAGTTTAAGAAAAATATTAGATTATACAATGATACAAGATACGTACAATCGTTTTGGCTGGTGCATAGTGTGATGAGAAGTAAATAAAAACAAAAACCAAAAAAAAAAAGTTAGCAAATAATGTGCCCTTGGTGACGCGTAGGTTTTTTTTTTTTTTTTTTGACTGTGTCATCGTTAGATGGTGGGAAGAATGCAAAGTTTTACAATGGGACGAGTAAGAACTCCATTTTGGGTTCTCACATCTGCAACCCGAACTCTTTGATCCGGACCTTGGTATACTTTAACTACCCTACCTAGTTTCCATTCATTGGGAGGGAGCTGTTCGTGGCGAATTACAACGAGATCGTCGATTGTTACATTCCTGTGTGGTTGTTTCCACTTGAAGCGCTTATTAAGCTCCTTCAAATATTCTTCTTTCCATCTAGTGCTAAACTGATGATGCAGTATCTTAAGTTTTTGCCAACGGTTGATCGTGCTAAGGGATGCGGAAGATAAGGAGGGTTCTACGGGAGAAAGTAAAGGTCCGCCTCTCAGAAAATGAGCCGGTGTCAGCGGTAAAAAGTCGGATGGATTTTCCGACATGGGGGAGATAGGTCGAGAATTGAGACATGACTCAATTCTAGACAGCAAGGTTTGAAATTCTTCAAATGTAAAATTATGAGGAAGGGTCACCTTTCGGAAATGTCGTTTGAAGCTTTTCACCCCAGCCTCCCATAGACCACCCATGTGAGGAGCTCCAGGGGGAATAAAGTTCCATTGGATTTGAAAAAAATTGTTTGTGGTCGTAGATGACTGACTCTTAAGGGCATTTCGAAAGTCATTCATAAGTGATTTGTGTGCCCCAACAAAGTTAGTGCCATTATCTGAGAAGATAGTAGTAGGAACCCCTCTGCGAGATACAAAACGAGAGAAGGCAGCCAGGAACGCTGGTGTGGAAAGATCACTTACTGCCTCCAAATGGATGGCTCGGGTGCAAAAGCACACGAAAATACAAACATAACCCTTTTCAATGCGGCACCCGCGACCGTGAAAAGATTTTAGCGTGAAAGGGCCCGCAAAATCGATCCCAGTGTTGGTAAAAGGTAGGGTGAAGGTAGTTCGTTCTGGTGGCAAAGCCCCCATGATCTGAGAAAGTCGTTTGTGCTTCATGATCACACATGTTTTGCAACGTGTAATACATTTTTTCACCAGGTTTTTAAGCTTTGGGACCCATATTTCAGTCCGAACTATGCGCACCATGAGCTGAACCTCCCCATGGATGGATAGCTGGTGCACGTGAGCGATGAACAGTTCTGTGAGATAAGCGTTATAAGGGAGGATAATGGGATACCGCTCATTGTAAGTCAGAGTGGAGGAAATTAGTCTACCATTGCTCCTTATAAGGTTCTGGGGGTCCAAGAACGGGTTGAGCGTAAGAATGGAGCTTTTTGACGAGATTGCAATGGATTGCCGAAGACATTCGTACTCTGATGCGAAATAAGTTTTCTGAGTGAGAAGGATCAACCGAAATTTGGTCAAGAGTAGCTCCTTATGGGAAAGAGGTAACTCTATAGAAGGCCGTCCTCTATTCCGATTCCGAACAGAGTTGAAGAAACGAAAGACGTAGCTGATGATTCGGAGTGCTTTATGCCAAGAAGAGAAACGTCTGAGAATGTCGTCGACGGAACCAATGGTACTGGATACAAGTAAGCATGTAGGCCGGACCTCTAACACGGACTCATCAGCTGATACAGCAGGGAAATCAGGCCATTCTGACTCTGGTTGTTGCAGCCACTGGGGACCATGCCACCATAACCAATTTTCCTTAAGCGTTAAGGGAGTGGTCCCTCTAGTCGCTATATCCGCGGGGTTATCCACCGAGATGACATGACGCCACGGCACCCCGTCCACATTTCGTAAGATTTCTGCGGTTCGGTTGGCAACATACGTTTTCCATGCACAGGGCGGTCTTTTAAGCCAGGCAAGGACGATGGTCGAGTCTGTCCAGAGAACAACTTTGGTCGGAACGACTGCAACGTTTTCTAGTGTAGATCGCACCATTTTGGACAATAGGAGAGCACCTTGTAACTCGAGGCGAGGAAGCGTTGTGGAGCTTACGGGGGCGACTTTCGTCTTTGCCCACAACAGATGCGACGAAACCGAAGATGGCCCAAGTGAGGTACGCACGTATACTGCGGCAGCGTAGGCCTTTTCGGACGAGTCGCAAAAGCTATGGACTTGAAGAGGGGCCCAAGGAACAAAGTTAATCCATCGTGGGATACTAATTGATTGAATGTCGGGAAAGTGAGAAATGAAATCTACCCACGCTTGGTTTGTGGAAGCGCTGAGCTCTTCATCCCAGCCAGTACCATCCTTCCAAATTTGTTGCATGATAATTTTTGCGGATATAATGATTGGGGCCAGCCATCCTGCGGGGTCATAAAACTTGGCAATGGCTGACAAAACGGCTCTTTTGGTTGTGGAGCTTGCAAAGGAGTCTCTTTTGAGAGTAAAGAAGAATGAATCGGACTTGGCGTTCCAATTAATACCGAGGGTTTTGGTTAGACTGGCCTGCTCAACCTCCAAGAAGTCTTTATCGAGAAGATTATCGGTGGGAATCGATTTTAGCAAAACAGGTGTATTGGATGTCCACTTTCGTAAAACAAACCCTGCAGAAGCTAGAGCTCGGATAAGCTCATCTTGGGCTTCTTGTGCGGTCGGGATATCATGTGCACCTGAAAATACGTCATCGACATAGATTTCCTTTTCAAGAATTTTTGATGCTTTAGGATATAACGACCCAGTATCCTTAGCCAGCTGTTGTAGAGTACGCATCGCTAGATATGGTGCACAAGTGACTCCGAATGTGACCGTTTGCAGCTCAAAGTCTTTGATCGGACCTTGAGCAGTATCGCGGAACAGAATCCGTTGAAATGGTGTTTGATCCGCATGAATACGGATTTGTCGGTACATTTTCTCAATGTCCGAATTGAAGACGTATTTAAACAAACGCCACCTTAGAATTAGAAAAACAAGATCTTCCTGTAAAGCCGGACCTGGGTACAAAACGTCATTGAGACTGCGCCCCTTGGTAGTGGGGCTTGACGCATTGAAAACTACCCTGACCTTAGTGCTCGTACTCTCAGGTTTAAGGACAGCGTGGTGGGGTAAATAGTAGGAGGACACTCGGTCGTTTTCAACTGCCTCTACACAGGATGAATACGTCATATGTCGTAGCGTGAGATATTCATCGAGCACCGAGTGATATTGCTCTTGAAGCTTTGGATTTCTGGCGAGTTTTCGTTCTGTCCTTAGGAATTGTTGCAGCGCGATATCACGTGAGAAACCCCATTCATTGTCAGAAGAAAACTCTGGTTTAAAAGGAAGACGGACTACATATCGACCGTCAGAATCGCGATACGTGGATGTGGT
This sequence comes from Cheilosia vernalis, assembly GCA_949126925.1. NCBI lineage: Eukaryota > Metazoa > Arthropoda > Insecta > Diptera > Syrphidae > Cheilosia > Cheilosia vernalis. The sequence goes on from OX421361.1 coordinate 51,666,398, forward strand.
GTACAAGTTCTCACAATATTGATCGCCAACTGACACGTGACGAGCTTTGGGTAACTCTTCAATGTGCCAGAACTGCTCCATCTGCTTGTCAAGAGAGATTTCACTAAACTGTGACACGAACGTTGAAAGACAATTACGCTCTAAAGGAATTGGCCCTAAGAGAACCCATCCAAACACGGTGTTTTGAGCCATAAGCGTAGAATAGAACTTTGTTTTAAGGCCTGAGAGTATGATTGAAGGATAAAGGTCAGCACCTATTAGCAGATCGATCCTGGAGGGTTTGTCGAAATGCGGATCGGCTAACGGAAAGTCGATACTGCCTATGAGACCCTTTAACTCGATTGAACTAGTAGGGAGTTCCCCTGTGACGCGTTTGAGAACAAAAGCTCTAGCTTGTACATTAAAATCCGGTGATTGGTCAGTACACAAAGTAAACACACAGACTTTAGATGAGGAAGCAGTCACAGTTGAAGAAAGTCCCGTTATCCGCGCCTGGATTGGTTGAGTCGGCAAACGTAGCCGCCGCTGAACATCTTCAGCGATAAAGGTCACTTCAGACCCTGGATCGAGTAGGGCGCGAACGCAAATGTGCGTGTTTTGATATCGAATCCTAACCATTGCGGTCGCAAGGAGCACTGTGCGCTGGCTAGTGGAGAGATGTGTTCTGAAATCGTGAGCTGTAGAAAGAGTGGACTGTATACTCGTAGATGGTGAATCTTGAGAAGGACAGGCTTGTGCTGTTTCAGAATGAGGCCCGTCATCGAAAACTGATCCATGGGGTTGGGAAGGTTGGTATTGAGTCGACTGAATGGTTTGATGTTCCAGGTGTAAAAGGGTGTGGTGTTTATTGCGGCATCGGAAACAGGTGTTATTACTTTTGCATTTCGTAATGGTATGATTAAATCCGAGGCAATTCAGACAATGATTAAGCCTCTTCACAGTGGAAATTCGGTCAAGAACGTTTTGTCCTATAAACTCGGGACACAACCGTAGGGCGTGTTCTCCGTTACACAGGGTGCACTTTAGAGGAGATCGGTGAGACGATTGGGACTTGGTGAGATGAAACGATTTAGCATTCGATGTGGGTTTGGCCGGTAGGGGGCCACTGGGTTTGCCTTTCATTTCATCGATCGTTTCTAAGGCGCGATACCGATCAGTCAGAAACTTATTCATGGTTGCCCACGATGGGATGTCCATGTGATTACTTAAGCCTTGCTCCCACAGAGTCAGCGTGGCTTCAGGCAGGCGAGATGAACACACATAGACTAGTATGGAATCCCATGTACTAGTCTCGATTCCTTCGTTCGTAAGAGCGGTTAAAGCATCATTGATGTCACTTTGCAGTTTTCTGATTACCCGACCTGATTCCGTTCGAGCTTGAGGAAGTTGGAAAAGTACCTTGATCTGATTGTTGACTATGATTCGCTTATTTTCGTACTGATCTTTTAACGCTTGCCAAGCAAGGTCGAAATTAGCATTAGTTAATGGAAATTTAATGACGATATTGTTCGCGTCACCTTTGGTTTTGGTGCGCAAATGGAAAAGCTTTTGAACCGGGCTTAATCTGTTGTTATTAATATATATCGCAGAGAACATGTCTCGAAACGAGGGCCAACCCAAGTAAGTTCCATAGAACACCTCCGTGTCACATGGAGGTACTTTAATATAACTTCCAGACTCTGCAGAGTCAGGTGCAACGTTTAAACTCACTACCTCTGTAGCAATGGCCGGTACTTTGACTTTGGGCTGAGCTGCTTCCAATTCGTCTATTGAAGCAATAATAGTACCCAGGCACGAAATGTACGTGTCCGACGACGATCGAAGCTTAGCTTTCGCTGCTTCCAAAATATCTTGCTTTTCCTGATCATCTGTATGGTTGTATGGCCTGTACTTGCAACAAACTGATTGAACTTTGTTTTAATATCGGACCACAAATCCGAAAGCTCGCTTTTATAAGCCTTCAAATTGGAATAAATGCTAAAAGCAACAGTAGATTGTGGTTGCGAACTTAACGGCAATCACCAACAGGATAGAAACTTTCCACCATCCAAAGATGAGTTGAAAAATTGAAACGGTACACCGCTAACGGTATGACGGTGTGCTTAAGCTTTGATGCTAGATCGTACCACCCGAACGGTACTCTCGAACCACGAAAGAAAAGAAAGAACACCAAAAAAACAACCAACGCCACGCGATACTAAAGGCACAAGTATACTAACTGGATTTCCGTAAATAAGGTTTTTTCAAAAGGTGATATTCGTTTATATAAGAGACACTATGCAAAGTAACGATTGTACGCACCTGGATTTAAATGCTGCTTTCGTTGCTATGCTGCTTTTGAGGATGTTGATTCTGATGATGATGATTATGTGGTCTGATGATCTTGATTGCTCTAAAGTTGATGGTGTATGATGACGACGTGGTGTTGAGGAACCGGGCGATGAAGCTGACGATGGTGATACGGCTGATGATGGTGATGAAGCGGATGATGACTTTGTGGTTGGATATAGGATTGCGAAAGTAGCAGACGTGACGTTGAGTTTTGTTTGAATTTTGTCTTGCTAGAATTTTCCTCGTTTTATCGATCAATTCTACTCAGAAACTTGATTCGCTGGTAATTTGATAATGTATAAAGTTGTTCGAAATCGTTTCGATAGAACTTGGAATGTTGTATTTTGCTGTGTTTCGAATAGATCTAGTTTTTCTTTGAGCTCCGCACACGTGGATGTTCTTGCTAATGCAAAAAAAATGGCTGCCGAAAATCCGGCTCGTTTGGACCATAAATGTTCACGTGATGAGATGACGGAGAAAATCAAAAAGTTACTGTGTTTTTTCTTTTCTTTATTTGATGCTTCAGCGGCTGCACAAAGAGTAATAATAATTTTAATCTAAAAACAAAACCACCCGACTTAACTCGAGCCGACTCCACCACTCGTTCGCGGACTCTATATTGTTCTGCTTACTTCTTACTTCCAGAAATATTGGAATTAGACTGGAAGCGAAAGAGAGCCGACTGGAAGGCTGTTGGTGGAGTTCAGCTCGAGTTATTTGAACTAAACACATAGCAATATCTTAATCTTTACAGACCCACTTACATCCTCGGTAGTAGTAGAACAATAGCTGTTACCTACGATGTATCAAACTTTGGTGAAACTGCCTATCTACCTCAAATCAACATAACATCATCGAATAAGATGCCGTTCGCTAAGATACCCTCTTCGTGTGATCAACACGAACACGTCCTTTTGTGTGACTTAAATCGAGGACAACCGATGGCTGTTGGTAGCAAGCATAGTATAACTATCGTCTACGATGTTAGCCGCATTGAGGGCACATCGATGACATTGACTGCAGCCGTCTCTAGTACAGGCAAGGAATTAAATCCGTCCAATAATTTAGCTAAGGACCTCATAGCTCTGCAGGAGTTCACAGAAATCGAAGCGATTGGGTGAGAATAATTGAATAATATAATTTTGGTTCACCCAGTTGTGTCATTTGAAAAAGGATGTGACAGCTGAATTTGCCCGTATTATATGATTTTACTTTAAATTTTGCCAATGAATGCTACATACGAGTAGTAGCTTCTAACATGTATTGCACTCTACTACAAATGATAGCAGGTAATGTGCGGCTACTTTTACGCAGCAATTTTATTTCCTCTGTCGAATTATATAATACGGAACTCATTTCTACTGTCACGGACAATGATCGACTAAGGAAATAATGGCAAAAGTTTTTAACAGCGTATTAAACTATATTTTTATTTCTTTTTAGTAAACCACACACATCACACATTAATTTAGAGAAAGTATTTAAAACGGCCGAGATCATAAACAATTATGAGGTTAGTTCTTGACATTACCCCAAAAATTAATTGATCATAAGTCATAACGAACACTCTTTTTTGTTTAGATCAAAAGTAACGGACCAAGTCGGATTCAGGAACTCGAAATCGCATTCGAAATACCAATTGCGTACAAATTTTATGAATCAAGTTTCACACTACCAATTGTTGACATAAACAATATCACAGTCCAAGGAGTTTACGATCGTCAATTGCTTGCCGTTGAACTTTATCAGAATAAGACCTTGCTGCTCGCAAATCCAACCGAAATATCCTCGACATCAACTCGAACTGTAGTTGTACAAAACGGAAACCAAATTGTGTACGAGTCGACGAAGATCGATTCGATTCCTGTGGAAACAGATTCGGACAGTAAGTGAATTAATCATTTTAAGTGTCCAGGCTAAACTCACAATTGCGAAATTTTCTAAACAAACAGCCCTATTATGGCTATCAAATATCAATTGTTTGATACTTGATAGCATCTATCAATTCAACGATATTTTGGTATTATGGGTATCAATTGATAGTTTTTACCCCATTGTGAATGCTAATCAAAATATCATTGAGAATGGGTTCTGTTTTGAAGTTTGACGTTTCTAATTTGTATGACATAAGAAAACCAAACCAAACTACTTCATGAAAATCCATTTAAAAACAAGAAACTACCTATGAAATTTTGGTCTAAAGTCATTTTTTTAAACAATAAAAACAAGGAACTATATTTTATTATTTGACATTGAGAAATTTTTAACCACCGGAATATTTGATACGTATCAACAAGAAATTTGTGGTTGATAGAATATTTGATGAATATCAATTTTTTTGCCAACCGAAATACCTAGTTTATCGATAAAACTATTCACAACAGATCTTAAATTCAACAATATTTAGGGCTATCGCAAATAAGTTCCGAGGGAAATGTAAATAAGATTGCTGAATAGGAAACATTCCGGGGGAAATATTATTCCCGATAGGGGTGATTCACAATTCATCAAAAATGTTGATAGGTTGATAACCATAATACCGATTCATTCATTTTGTTGATACGTATCAATTATTATAAAATATCGTGTTGATATTTGATAGTCATAATAGGGCTGAAAATTACATATTGTGACCTACAAAATATATAAGGTGAAGATTAAAAATGATATTAGCAAGGCCCAATGTTTTTTTTTTTTTTAATTCTTTCAGTCATTTCACTTAAATATAATTAAATTTATTTATAATAATGAAGTTTTTAAAATGTCACCTTTTCATTGCAGAAGTCTTGTCAGCCGGAGTGCGAAGAACGCGGCGCGATGTTAAACAAGCTGCATCCAAGAGTGAGTATATCAGATCTGCCCAAAAGAATCCACACAATCTTCTCAGCGACGAACTCATGGGAACTTTGCCCGTCAACCGAACTATCGTGTTCAGTTGCATTGACCCTGAAATAACGTTGTGCGCAAGAGCTGTCCTTAAAGTGTACAACTTCATGCCCGATATGCCTGTGACGATCACACTGAAATATCACGTGGATTTGAAAGAAGTCAACGACGTTCTCATTGAACCGTGGGAGTTCTTTGTCATCGTCACCAAATTGGACATCTCGAAAGTCGGTGATGTCGATGGGTATGTTATCCTAAAAAATCCCCCCAATCGATCATAATCTATAAATCGTTATTTCGGTTTCAGAAAATCCACAAAAATCACGCGAAAGATCGAATACAATGTGATATCAAAGCATCAGTTGTACAGCACACCCATTTGGGTGATTATCCTTGCGATTTTGGGAGGACTTTTAGTTCTGGCTGCAATAGCTTATGGCATGCACAAGGTAAGTTTGAAAACATATAAAAAACAACCACAATAATTGAATCTTTTTTTTTAATTTTTACAGGCTGGTTTCTTTAGAAGAGCAAAGAAAGAGGAATTGGACAAACTTGTCCAGGAGCGACAACAAGCCGAAGACACCGAAGATGAGGGCTAGAAACGATACGTCTAACGTTATGTGCTGTGTATATCTTCCTGTGCATAAGCTCTGGAGAAACTCAGGGGCAGACACGCAAAAATCACTTATATATACCAAATGTTTATACGGCTTAGATATTAATTTAAACTTTAGCCCATAAGTGAAAGCTGCCATGTAAATTATTTATCTTGTTTAGTCGGTATTTTGTTAAAAACGAAACAAAGAAGTATGTTATGAAAAATTGCTTAGAGTGATAAATATTATTTCAAATGACTGTATTAGTAGAATCCTTATCCTTACTATAATAAAACTGTAACTTTTTTCCGGCTGTAAGTAGTTTGTGTGCAATGGGCTCAAAAAGTACTGAACGAAATTGATTTCGGTTTTCACAATTGCATTGGAAATTGTCGATATTAGAATTTAGGATAATGTTTAATCATTATCCGCTGTCCGGAAGCGGAGATTTAAGCTGATATCTAACAAAAGTTGTAATTCTCGATTGCCTTCTAGCTCCTAGCTTTGGAATGACTCAACCGAATGAAATAGGATTTTTTATAAAGTTCAATTGTGTACAAAGATTTTAAGATATAAATCATCTTTGTACATAGTCCTGAAGCTGAACAATAAGCATTAAACTATAAATTTTATACAATTCAAAAAAGTAAAATGTTCGATTGAAGCTAGATCGTTGGATTTGCCCGGGATTCAGTGGAGGAAATTTTGTGTGTGTGTGCGGCAAAACCTGTTTCTCTCTCTGTACGTTTTCTGCTGTATGCTTTTTGTTTCTCTTTTTTTATACACCTTTTGTGCTTTGTGTTGTTTTTTTTTTTTTTTTTGCTCACTTCCTTTAGAGCGAAATTGAACAAGAGAGTGGAGTTGTGGGCACGGTTGCCACATTGGTCATTTATGACCAAATCTGGTCATAAATTTTTCTCGTGGTCACATGGTCATTTATTATTCCATGTGGTCATTTTTTTACGAAATGACAAATTATTAATGATTAAAAAAAAAGTATGTGATCTGTGTACATGAAGAATATGTTTAAATAATTAAGATGAATTGATTGTTCCGTGTGTATACAAATTTAAATTTTCCAGAGTAGAGTGAATTTGTTTCCTTTTTTTTTTACACAAGTCATGTTCTACGTTCCAACGGGCGCATTCGTCGGGAAATATCAAAAAATAAAAAAATAAACATTTATTTTCTGTTGTTGGTGGCTATAATATTGAGATTTCTGTTTTTTACAATATTAGATATTTGTAAGTAAAATGTTTGAATATGTATCCCAGTTATCCATGTGCATATCAATGTACAATGCGTTTTTTGAAATGTCAAATATTATGTCGATTATTACATATTATGGAAACAAAAATTTTTTTTGAATGTCCTTTAAAATAAAAAAAAAATAAAAATTTCTTTTTTCTCCACTGAATCATAGTGCATGCAGTAGAGGGTTAAATTATTTTGGTCATTTTTAGCTACGGTTGGTCATTTTTATTTCCAATTTTGGACACAAATTTTATTTTCAAGTGGCAACCGTGGTTGTGGGTGGAGTATTAATGTGGTGCATGGGTGGGAGGGAGTCACACTCAATTGTGATTTGATGCGCTATATTGATTGTGATCTGATTAGTGAATCATGTGCTATGTGCATGCATGCCACGAACGAATACCTTTTGTGCTCGGTATTGTTTTTTTTTTTATCAATTTTTTAAAATCATCTTCTCAACCGATCTCAATGAAATTTTGTTTGTGTTCATAGTTGTATGTAGCTAGAAAGATAGGATAGTTTTGGACCCGATAGGTGGCGCTGTTGTCGTTTTTTTTATTCGCTAGAGAAATGTAATAATTGGAATGTAATGTGGTATTCGATTGGGCGCTCTGAGAGCACTTTTTTTCTCGCAGAGCAATTTATGTGTTCGTTTGGTACAAATAAAGCAATCTTTTTCAGATTTCAGATTTGACAACTGGTAGAGTTTATTTACATTTTAGTGATTTTTTTCTCCAGCAAAGAAAGGCATTGCATCGAGTGAATCAATTTTTGTAAATTATTTATGTATAAATATTTAATAATCAATCGGGACGGATATTTCTAATGTTTTAATACAAAATTTAACCAGTGAATGGAAAAGTGCCGAAGACTGTACAGTGTACATATTCAAATCGCACGAATGGGTATCAACACAAAAAAAGAGCAGGTGACATTTTTAAGTTCGACTAGGCACACGAAATCGGAAATCTGAGAGCAAATCCGAAGAAGCCGAATCGAATACTACATAAATTTGAGAAGTGGAACTCTGGCGAAGCAAGGCGAGCACGGGTCAGCTAGTATTATTATAAATATTAATGTTAGAATTGAGTGGAAAAATTACTCATGGAGCTAGTGACATATAGTTCGGTTAAATTAATTTTGAGCTGTATCCGTAGTCATAGTTTATGGAGTTTTCTTTTTTTTGTAACTCGAACAATTATTTTAGTATTTTTTATAATAAACTAGCTGTACCCGGCTTCGCCCGTGCAAAATGTGGTTTCAGAACAGTTGATGGAAAAAAGATCTAAGAAATTTGCTATCTTTTGGGGGCCATTTTTTTTTGCAAAAAAATATAAATATATTCTCATAACGCTTGAGTTGGCCAATAACAGGATATTTCTTCCCACTGCATAAAATAATTTGTCTTGCTTCCGTAATTTTAACAGGTATTCGTTTCAAATGTTAAATCATTTTCTTTCAGTTCCGTATACATTTCGCACCCTATCTCTTTCAATCCCACGCCCCACACGCCACATTCTTACACGCCAAAAGCGGATACAATTGTATCAGTTAATACATGTTCAATGAAGTATTGAAACTAAGAATTTGTGAAGAAACGCATATCATAATTTTAAAATTGAAAGCTTTCTTTTACAAAAGAACTCACAAATAATAGTGATAAGGCGGACTAAAAAGCCTAAATCCTATCCTTTGAAAGTCTGAATTCCTTTGTTTTCAAAAACAATGTATTTTTTTATTATGGTCATAATAATATGTCACCAATAATGTTTTCAAAATGTCGACTTATTTTATTTAAAGGCCAAGGAGGAAACATTTTTTTTTTTTTAAATCATGAGCTTAGTATATTATGTTGTAAACTCAACAAATTGGAGATTGTGGGCCTAGGTATCCTCTATAGGCCTGTGAAAAATGCACCAAAATATATTAAGAAGTTTCTAAGATTTTTGCATTTAAAGGCAGGCAGTCAAATACATTCTAAGTCGAACAGAGCTACACCCATTTCTTTATAAGATTATCAATTTTAATTTATAAAAAAACTCACAAAATCGCAATGAAGAAATCCGAATCTGTAATGCGCAATGGCCGGCAAACGTTATTCGAACGAATTCGCAAAGTGCAATATGGACGCTGAAACAGCAACGACCGAATGGCACAGTCTACGTGGACAGCGCCACCACACATGAAACAAAATTGGCTTCTGGATTGATCGATAATAGATGGCGTTACGTTGCGTGTCTGTCTGACAGTTCAATTGTGATACGATATGTTACATTCAAATTTGATTCTTTTTCTGGTTGTTGCCAAAATAAATAAATACAAAATGAAAAAAAAAAAAATTTTAAAAAAATCGAAAAAAAAACCTATCGAACACGCTGGGTGGTCAAAATAAGACATTTCGAAATTTTAATATTTTTCTCTTTTAAAACCCGTGCTGAGAAAATACCTTTCCAACAAAGTATAAATCATCAAAATCGGTTCGACCAATCTCGAGTTATGGGATAACATCGCTTCGGACACTTTCTTTTATATATATAGATTGTCAAACTTTATTATGTGAGCACAAACAGACCATTTTGTGACACAATATTAAGAGCAATATTACAGACTTGAGAGAAGGTGAGTTGAGGTAGAGCTCAGTGGTTATTCTGCAATTCAATCCCCGAAAAATATACAAACAAATTATGGAGTAAAGCTGCCATTGGGAAGCTCCTTACCTCATTGATGTTGCCATTCGGATTTTTCATCAAAAATTGATAGGCTTCTTTCATAAGTCTTCAAAGTAAAGCTCACACGATTGGTTGTGAGAAGCTAGGCCCAGAGTTCTATATGTTGTGCGTGTTGAGCTTGAAGCTAAGTATCCTGCTCGCGCTAAATTTTAGCGTCCCTAGTCTCCACTCTGCTTCTCCACAGCAAAGATAAATTGTCGCTAAATTTAGAAATATGGTATAGATGGGGCAAAGGCCATAAGTTCATGAGAGAATGTCGGTAAACGTGAATTTATTATTATTATTATTATTAAAGATCACAATCACAATGTATAAAAAAATTACATTCTAATACAGAGGGCACTAGCTACCAGGGCTTTCGGCTACTGTGGAGAAGCTAGAGTTATAAATAAGGTTTTCTAATCGGGAATTTGATTCACTACACCCATAGTTAACTCTATGATAAGGAACATAAAATAAAAAGCGATTTCTAAGCATTCTAGAAGGAGCATAAAAAACAATTAATGATAAAAGAAAAGGGCAGTCGATATGGTTGTTTATCAAGTCCCAGGTCTTTTGTTTGTTTGAATTTATAACTATTAGGGGGTTATGAGGAATGGATTTGTGGACTAGAAGCCCTATTCCCTGCTTGAATGAGGTGTTACCGGAAGTATTATAAAAGTTTGGGTTGAACTGTTTAGTAGCGAACCGAATGACCGCTTTGAATCTAGCCTGTTATGAGGTAACTGAAGTAAAAGATTGGGCAATCTCAACCAATCTCAATTGCTAAAATGCTTGGTTACTCGCGGTGGCTAGATTGGCAGGTCGTACAATCCGACAAAAATATGCGCAGCCTCCACTGCCAATTAGTTATACTTGAAAGTGTCTTGTTTTAATATTTTTAAATATTTTTTACCAGTCAGTCGGGTTTTTTCAGGTTTTTGAAGCGAATATAGCTTTTTTACGGACGGTCGGTGGGTCACGCATATAAATTATTCAAAAAGATGGGGAGTAAACCGAAAAAAATCGTCACCGTAGCGTTAACTTCCCCCTCCATGGCGCACTTGGAAGATGAAAACTCTAGAACGGCTCCACCGATTTGGATGATTTTTGTTTTGTGTTGTTCGTCTTGATTCAGGGATGGTTTAGGAAAAAAGAAAAGTCGAAAAATTCTTAAATATATGTGTGTAGAGAGCGAAAGAGGAACAGAGAGAGTAATCTAAACTAACTGGCACTATGAAAAATTAAAATGAATTTTAAATAGGCCGCCACGTAACACGGGCCAATACTTTACGTCCAATGATTTGCTTCTTTCGGCCGTCCCACGACAGCTCGATTTTTTTTAAATTAATTTTTTTTTAAATGCTCTTCTTCTGGTATAAACAAATATTCTTAAAAATAAACCTTCAAAGCAGTAGCGTATCATAACACTACTATACTTTCTAGCTAGTTAGTGCTCAGTGTTTGTTGAATATCGTGCAAAAATTCAAAATTTGCAGAATAGCTTCAGACGCAAACGCATGCGACTTTTCAGGATTTTCGTAAAATCGGTCCAAAAAGTACACCTACCTACTTATTCCTGTATCCTAATTATTTCTGTTCGTTCCGTTCGTGGCGAAAGCTAAATAAAGGCAGACCAAGTACGATACAAAACACAACTGCCACTAGTAATTGAATAAATAAATTCACCACGAAAATATTTCAGTGCAGGCACAAACCGAATATTCAACCACAATATCGTTAAAATACGATGTACCTCGCTGGGCATTCAACCAATTGGTATTTAATGGTTTGAGTACCAACTGCGTAAGGGTTTGCATATTTGATGTAACTGTAACGACGAAAAGTATTCGTTCTTGGGGATAGAACAGAAATTCTTTAAAATTATTCTAAATTTGATTTATTTAGCTTCAATTGCACCTGGAAATAAGATTTTTGTTTGCCAAATAGCTTTTTGATGCTTCATTTCTTCTTCAGGCGCCGGGAAATGTATCCGATGTTGTTGGAATGTTTGTTAACACTCTACTAGACAATTAGTTAAAGAAGAACTATGAACTACCGAGAGGTTTCTGATCTGTTGACCTAGAAGCCCGGATCTCCGCTATACATATACCTACCTTACATATGATTCTGTTTAAGTATTTCCATCTGAAAGAAATATTAGACAAACAGTCCCCAGTCCATACATCGCTTGAGACGAAACAATTGCTGCTTTTCCCGTACTTTACTTACCTTGTGGTTTTCCTGAACAAACAGAATTAAACTTAACTATTCACAATATTTAGATAAATTGAGAGTATATTTAGCAAAAGGTCTGAGTCAACTAAGACTCAGAATATTCACAACATTTGCTTTGTCTGATAAATTTTATTCATACCGATCGAAGTAAAAGATCAGTGCCGCCTCTTTTCGAAAATGCCAAAAGTTGGAACGAACTCAAATTGGTTTTTATTCATACGAAACATAGCAAATGCTTCGGTTTTGACATTTATCTTGAGTAAAAGCAATTGCTACGTTTTATTCATACAACTCTTTGTCAAATTTTTCTTAGTATTATATGAATAATGTGCTTGGAACAACTGATAGACGAAATCATTTTGTAAGTAAAACCACAGTTATATCACTTACTGCCGCCATATTTTTTATTTCAAGAAAATTATAGCTTTGACACTCATGATATTTTATTCTCTTTTCTTTCTTCTCACTCCAGCTCTAGGTTATGATTCACATTCATAACAATTTCAATCGAACATGTGACCCGGAAATACTCGGTTTTATGTTATTTTGAGAATGACTGCAATTCCACTCCAATTCGAATTTATTAATAAACTAACTGAATAACCAACATGCCTCGGAAGTGAAATCACCAACCTACTCTACTCTATAAAAAGATGTGATGACTTAAGAGTTTTTTTTAGTGAATAATACAAACTCAAATCCAATTTTGGCCGATCCTTAAATTGATCTACCTATCGCTATTATTTGTAGGCGCAGTGGCTTAGTGGTTAGTGTGTTGGACTACTAAGCGAGGGGTTCAGGTTCGAATCCCGCAAAAACCCAATTTCCAACTCAGGGTTTTTTCACTGCGCCACCTCTCTCGAACGTCTGACATACATCCGAGAGTGTAACATGTCATGAAAGAGCTTCTCAAATTAGCCGTTTGGAATCGGCATAAAATTGTAGATCCCTTCCATTCGTTCCAAAAATTAAAACTCACACAAAACGAATGGTTGCGAGAAGCTAGGCCTAGGGTCCCTACGGACCTGTTGCGCCAAAATTATATATATATATATTGCTATTATTTCGGGATGCAACAGCAAACTTTTTTTTATATCGAATTATTCCATGTACAAATCAAAATTTAACTGAATTTTGTCGCTCTGGGCTCTCATCGCGTAACTTTTGAAACGATAGTCGTCGAAACGATTGAACACAACGATATCGTTTTTAGTTTGCTTCATATAACATCATCGTCAGATCGTTCAATCGAATCGTTCATCGTTTTCATTTTGAACAGTTTGAACATGATTGTAAACAAACTCTGACAGCAAAGAAATCAAAAAAATTATGGAATTTTTTTTTTCTTGAACTTGTTTATTTTTCTTTGTTTGTTTATATTAATTGGCATGTAATGGAGAAAGGAATAAGTAGTAAGCAATAAGGAATCTTTTAGTATCAAGATACAAGTGAAATGTTAAGTGAAAGTGCCCAATGGACTTTGGAGTGAAATTCCAAACCATATATTGGACGACGAAGTGCCTACGAACGTGTAGGAATATGCTAAAGTGTGCGCAGGTGTGGTAGAGCAGCAGATTTTGTGGGTTTTCGAAATAAAGATATGTATTATTTATTAAGACAATTAAAGCGCAAATAAATTTCTTGCATTTTTTTGGAGGAGATGAGAGTTTTTATTGCTTAGGATCGAGTTGCAAAAAAAACAACAAATAAATGAAACTCAACCATTTCTTTTTTGCAAGGAATGCATTCTTTTACAACTCGGATAAAAGCGAGTGCCTCCAAAAAGAACATAAGTGTGTATTCCTTTAAATATTTGCTTATACTTCTCTCTAAAACTGATATTTCCTAATTAAAACTGCAAAAAATGTACCAAAAACGATGAAACGATTGCAAAATAGCTGTCGTTCAATCGAATCGTTTCGACGAGGGTATTTGACGTTTGAATAAGTAGCGTGAATCAACAAAAAACGATGATCGTCTAATCGTTTCGACGATTATCATTTTTGGTTGTTACACGAAGTAGAAGTATCGTCGAGACGATAGCGTTCGATCGTTTTGTGCTTACGCGATTAGAGCCCTGGGCTCTCATCGCGTAACTTTTGAAACGATAGTCGTCGAAACGATTGAACACAACGATATCGTTTTTAGTTTGCTTCATATAACATGATCGTCGGATCGTTCAATCGAATCGTTCATCGTTTTCATTTTGAACAGTTTGAACATGACTGTAAACAAACTCTGACAGCAAAGAAATCAAAAAAATTATGGAATTTGTTTTTTTTTCTTGAACTTGTTTATTTTTCTTTGTTTGTTTATATATTAATTGGCATATAATGGAGAAATGAATAAGTAGTAAGGAATAAGGAATCTTTTAGTATCAAGATACAAGTGAAATGTTAAGTGAAAGTGCCCAATGGACTTTGGAGTGAAATTCCAAACCATATATTGGATGACGAAGTGCCTACGAACGTGTAGGAAATAGGAATATGCTAAAGTGTGCGCAGGTGTGGTAGAGCAGCAGATTTTGTGTGTTTTCAAAATAAAGATATGTATTTATTAAAACAATAAAAGCGCAAATAAATTCCTTGCATTTTTTGGAACATATGAGAGTTTTTATTGCTTAGGATCGAGTTGCAAAAAAAACAACAAATAAATGAAACTCAACCATTTCTTTTTTGCAAGGAATGCATTCTTTTACAACTCGGATAAAAGCGAGTGCCTCCAAAAAGAACATAAGTGTGTATTCCTTTAAATATTTGCTTATACTTCTCTCTAAAACTGATATTTCCTAATTAAAACTGCAAAAAATGTACCAAAAACGATGAAACGATTGCAAAATAGCTGTCGTTCAATCGAATCGTTTCGACGAGGGTATTTGACGTTTGAATAAGTAGCGTGAATCAACAAAAAACGATGATCGTCTAATCGTTTCGACGATTATCATTTTTGGTTGTTACACGAAGTAGAAGTATCGTCGAGACGATAGCGTTCGATCGTTTTGTGCTTACGCGATTAGAGCCCTGGTTTCTTGTTTGACAGTTAATCAAGATAAATTTCAAAATAAAACTTGTTAACATTTTCTATAAAAATAGATCAGACCAGGTACCCGGGAAAGCAAAAATATTTAACCTGGTAACAATATGTTGCACTGAACTGATGCGTTATCTTTTTATCTGTTTGTTATGACATTTGCTGCTGAAGTTCTTTGTGGTTTTAACGATTCAAAAGAGCAAACGTGAAATTGAACAAAACTATGTACAAATCCTACCCTACTTTCCATCCGCCTTAAGCTATGGTTACAGGTTACACGTGCCATTTTTGATGGCTAATTTTGACATGTTAACGTCACAAGATTCCGGCTATTCGGTGATCACTCGTGTGACTTTCGTGAAAGCGAATTGCCTATCCCAAAATCACTCAAATAGCTATACTATGTTGCACCTCCATGTTCAGCTATAAAATTTGCACAGCGACATCCAGCAAATGTCCAAAAAAATTCTAAAAGACCTCTATAAATCTATTCGCCATCATTCTTAAAATAAACGATTATAAAAAAGTCACTAAGGGAATCAAAGCACAGCCCAGTTGAATGCATAATTAGCCACAATGACCGATCCTTCTACATTTACAAAGAAAAAATCAACATTGTCATCCACACAAAAAGAAGAAAAAAATAAACCGCTAAATTCCGATGCAAGCCAACCACTAAAATGAAACATCAACAACACTCGTCGAATGAATGAAGTAACGACCTTGGTGCATTCAAGTTGACTGCATGGTCAGCAACTTTATCATACTCAGCGCATGCACACGGGGAAGCCTGCCAATACTGATACCAATTGCTGACCTATCTCACTGCTTCTTCAATTCAACGGAAACAGATATAGACTGCTATTTAAAGACAAATTATGTTTCATTATCTTTATTTTACATAGCTGGTGCCCGCAACTTCGTATGCGGCGTGAGACTGTGTAATTTCCAATAAAAGAGATAATAATAGTTAAGTTTCAATACATGAGATAGTTATATTTTTTATGATAACTTTTTTACAAAGCTTATTGAAATACAATATTTGAGGTTCTGTTGCATACACGTATGCATGTTTACTTTCGCTGACTCGGGAAGGAGACACGTATAATCGACCGTGCGAGAAACAGTCGTTGGTGAGGGTTACACCCGCGGTGCACAACGTCACAGGCCTAAGTCATACCAGCAAATTCGCCATAATTATTTTTTTTGGTGTAATAAAATCCACTTCTGATTTAATTTACCACGGAGTATGTGTTTCTTTGCAACGATGGGGTCTGATATTTTTCATCCGTTTTCTATGATCTAACTCGTCTCATTTTTTAGATCTTGTTGAGCTTCGAGAAAGATTTCACCGTTTCCTCGACGACATATTTGTTTAAAATTAACAGTCTAACTAAAACAAAGCGGTGAACATTGTCAATGTGAAAAGAAAACATCAGGCACTCCGGGAGTGCCGACAGAAGTTATTACTTGAACAATTACGTGTGTTTTTGGAATCGTCAGGAGATATTTTATTGTGCAGGAAATACTTAAAACTGTTTTGGAAGTAAAAAGAGCGAACAAAAACATCGACGACAGCGCCACCTATCGGGTCCAAAACTATCCTATCTTTCTAGCTGCGTCCAACCATGCACACAAACAAAGTTTCATTGAAATTGGTTGAGTGTCTCAAAAAAATCGACAACAGCGCCACCTATCGGGTCCAAAACTATCCTATCTTTCTAGCTGCATCCAACCATGCACACATACAAAGTTTCAATTCACCTATATCGTCTTAATTCTTCAATTCTTTACTGTAGGTATCACCGTAGGTACTATATAAACCATTAAACCAAAAACCTTAAACTCATTTTCCATATACACCACCATAATGTACGTTCATCAGCGCACGTCATCAGCCACCTGCGCATTTCCTCAGAAACATATTGTCGCTGTTGATTACATACACATTCACATTCACGTCGCATACTTCTCTATCTCTTTCGTTTCACTTAATTCGAAGAGAAAACACCACGCAGTTTTTTTTTCATATGAACGTGCTTGTGCGATGTGCGCCACCCAACCACCCCAAAGCAGAACGACGATCAAGAACCGCGGCTGCTGATAAAGTTCGATTTGAGAAAATAAATTTTTTTTTTTTGTGTTAGATTTTAGGTTGTAGCTCAGCTTCTAGAGGACGTAGAAAGCTGATTGATGGCTTGAAATAACTATGAAAGTGTTGGCTCTCCTAAGTATTTTATTTTGTTGGCATTGATTAAGAATTGTTTGAGTAATAGCGAGTTAAAGGCAGTAAAGTCAGGAAAAAAACACATTTTGGTCAAAAAACGCTTCCAAAAATAGACTAGACAATGAAAGGAATAGCCTATGACCTTCTCAGAATCTTAACTAACATTTCAAAAAAAGTTTCATCAAAATCTGTGCAGTAGTTCCTGAGATTAGCGCGTTCAAACGAAAAAACTCTCCAGCTTTATAATATTAAATATGATATGATAAGCCGTCACCCGTGGATTTATAAGCTGACTTTTTTTCATTTTGTTTGTTATCCGCATAATGTAACAGACATTTCTCTGTAAATATTAATTAGTTTATTCCGTATACAAGTTACTAATGTGTAAAGTTTTTAATCAACACGAAAGAGGGTGAGGCTTAAGGTCTATACAAAATGAGAGCGATTAACTCACTACGAAGTACGAATGAACGAATGTTCTCAGGTTTTGACAGTCCATTCACATGACACATTGGTCCAAATAGCAGTGAATTCAATGAATATGTGCAAACAACATTTAATGACATTTCGGTTTTGAGGTTAACTACGCACCTAGGAAATTTGTATTCTGTGGATTGTAGAACTCGTTTTAATGTTGAGGATTGTAAATAAACTGTGACTGTTCACCGCTAAAAGTTTTGAATTCAGGATTTCGTTATAAACAGGTTTAAACTGTTTTCTCAATACATTTCGATGTTTTAATTGAGTATCATACTATAAGCCACGTTTGCTGATACTACTCATAGCGATTTAAGTTCGACTTAAAATCTTATGTGACAGTTTATGACAAGGAAAGTGTAGCCCATAAGGTATTTAAGTAGAACTTAAATCGCTATGAGTAGGTATCAGCAAACGGGGCTACGAATTGTAAAATGTACAATTTCCATTTGTTAATGCATTAAAAGTTATCTGTTAGTAGTTTTTCTATTTGTTCGTTCGCTCTAACATAAATACGAATTTAGAGGTATATTTTCGGAAAATACTGAGGTACATTCGTGCATATTTTAATATCACCAATGCAGAGAATTGCTACTATAAAACAAAGAACTAGACGCCGAATTAATAACAATTTGAGTTTCAATAAAAAATATCTATTGTGACCTTAAAATTATTATTGAAGTTCAGTTTATAATTGATTATCAGCAGGCCTTAAAAATTTACAGCCTTATTTATAAACTCATCGTAGAGTCTGCTTATCTCTACGCACCCTCTAAAATGCCCTTACGCAGGGAAATGTGATTTATAAAGATTTTTCGAACTTAAGCAACGTTGCTTTAGGGCTGCGTAAGTTAAAAGCGAAAATTTGCGTTTAGAGCCTGCGTAGAGCTTACGTAAATGTGTTTTTGCATCAAATGTCATTTGGCCGTCGTCGAATTGTAAACAAAACCAAAAAGTGAAATTCATTTTTGTTTATTCATTCATTTCGAATGCTGTGCAAAATTTCTGCCAAACGAATTTCGTTGTCATATGCAATTATAAGATTGAAATTATATTTAATAAATAAAAATATATGAAATTGTGCATTTGTGACATTATTTCTTCGACTTCAGTTTTGTTGCTTTTGGAGAATGTCTTTAGGATGTGTGTGAATATGTCTACAAATGGCCTGGCATTGAATTTGGTTGTGGTTGGTAGAACAGAAATAGGAATATGGATATAGGAAGACACATAGATATATGATTGCAGTTTGATATTTCAGCAGTACCTTCGAAGACTTTTCGGAATTGTTTTAGATAATTTGACTTTTTAGTGTGTAAAATGAGTTCATTTACAAAGCTAATCACAGTTGATGTCGGTTTGAGGGCAAAAAGGTAATAGATTTCTGTGTTTTCTGTAATAGTTTATCGAAATTCTTACCTATTTAGACACAAACCTCGTTTAGCAAAATTACCGCGGAAAAATGTTTATAAATCACAATTTCATGAAAGCTACGAAGAGGCTGCGTAAATCTTTACGCGATGTTTAACTAAACAACGTCGTAGAGGCGTCGTAAGCGAATCTAATAAATACGGCTGTTAAATTTAATTGGATACACAAATGGTAATTTTTTTTATTTACTTGAAAAGCGTAGTGTTTTTTTTTTTTTTTTTTTTTGTTTTTTTGAAGCAAACAGAATCGTATTGTGAATTCCGCTCTTTTGACAATGCCATTGAAATATTCGACATGCCAAGAATGTCGAAAGTCAGTTGCCGTTCATAATTATAAGATTTAAAAGCAATTTGCAAAACTTATAAGTGATTAACCTTAAATGAAATATTTTTTGTGGGTCACAATGTATAGGTAAATAATCTGTCAATTAAACTATATTCAACAAAATAGGCCCTTATAAGGGAGGTGTCATTACCGCACATTTATTATGCAAGCCCCAACCCAATCCACAAAGTTTCGTCCAAATTCGTCAACCAAACCATACTTTAGCATAATTATGTTAAGAATTATTTGCTGCAATAAATAACAATCCGCACTGCCGGGGAAGCCCTCCTAAACGGGCAGCTCGCCGCTGATAATGGCCGTTATTAATAAATTGAGCCTGATTGCTATACTGAATGTGTAACCATTTGATCCCATTGATCATGCATGCCAGGCAGCAGTTCGTTGATTACATTTATGGTTTAATCAAATTGAATAATATCTGATTAATGGAACGTGAACCGCATCAATGATTTGGAATTTGTCCAAATTTGACAGACGGAAAGACACCTGCATTCAATTGAACGACGCGACGGATTTAGTCGATTGTTCTGCGAGGAACATTTTGCAAAACAAATCCAACTCGGTTAAAACAAACAAAAAAAAAAAAAACAAATGAACACACAAAAGAGAAATTGTTAACATAAAACTTTTCGCTTTTTTCGACACTTTTACTTTTACGTGTGCCGTTGCCATCACTATTGTGACTCATCTCATCTCAAACTGGTTTTAGCAAAGCGTAGGCCAAACTAGGCACCAGGCAAACAAAGAAAGATTAAGATTTGAATGTTGAACGTCTATGACGTAG
This sequence comes from Cheilosia vernalis, assembly GCA_949126925.1. NCBI lineage: Eukaryota > Metazoa > Arthropoda > Insecta > Diptera > Syrphidae > Cheilosia > Cheilosia vernalis. The sequence goes on from OX421361.1 coordinate 51,686,708, forward strand.
ACAAATATCACTCAATCATTTGCAATTCATTAGGGGAAATCAATTGAAGTTTGTCCCACATCTGAATCTTATCGAGGTCGAGCCTCTCTCGTGGGTGGAAATTTAAGCAATTGTTTGTAAACCATGCGAAATTCGTCTTGACACTGTTAGGTTTATTAGACCCAGTAGACTTGGTAGGGAGATAAACCGTTTTATGGTCGAGTGTAAAAGTGGCGAGAGGGAATAACATCATCGTGGGCTGCCTGCTGTTCTTATCGAAATCTGCAATTAATGTCGGGAATAATTAAAACAACATTATCATGTGGTAATAGTAAGAGCTTGCGGCTAGATAACCGAGGCAATAGCAAGGCAGATAACACATAAACATGAATGTTGAGGAAGTTGATGGTTTCCAATTTCGATGCTCTGCCAAGTTTTATCAAATGGTGTCGGGTAGTGCATGTTTCATGTACTAAAACTGGGGGACATGTAGTCGTACTCTAGGTTTGGGTGGGGCATGGAATCGACGGAGCTGAAGATATCAGAAGGGAGAAATTGTAGTTCCCTGGAAAATCAAGGAAATATTAGGCCGATGCTATGTAAGGACTGTGAGAGGGAAGGTTTTAGTTTTGTAAGGATCAACGACCTGATTTTTTTGACTTGTAGAATTGCGAAATAGGTTTTGTTCATAAAACACAAGACTTTTAACAAATAGCTAAGCAAAAAACAACTGCACTCTATTGCTTAGTAGTTGAAAAACAAGTACAGCGGTAGAGCCTATATGTGCAAAGCTTCATTACACCCAGATAACCGAGAAACTGACACTTACTCTAGGCAACTGCCAAAAAATAGCAATTCCAGAGTGTATTTGGAGTCGAATTTGCATCAGAGGAAGATTGAGGATATAGAAAGTTTAAGACTCCGTAACTTATAAGCCCTCGTCTACTCACAATTGGGGGAATTTTTAAAAACATCAAAATGATTAATGTTCACTATCCACAGCAGAGAACGGTAGAAACGAAATCAAAGAAGCATTTTACGTTCTTCTCGAGAAGACTTGTGATAAATCAAAGAAGCATTTCATTATCTCGTTAAGATTGTTCGTGACAGCTTTCTCGATAAAATCGGAAAGGTGGGCATCTTTGTTTGTAAAGTCGGTAAGTGGAGGCTGTAGGACAAAGCATACGGAAACGAATTTTCATTTATTGGCTTTGTGGCCGGAACGGTAGTCGGTAGGTAAGAAATTTTGTTTCTTATATCAGTAGTTTTCATATAAGAACAACTCGGATATAAGAAACAAATCTCGTTGTTTTTTATATGTTTCTTATATCCGTGTTAGACTGTACCTACATTTAGGTTAGGTTAGGGAAGGGCCAATTCCGAGAGATTTTCAAAGAACCTGGAAATGTTGGATTGTCTCCGTTTCCCCTTATGCATAGGTCGTTGGTTTTTTGATTCCATTTCCAGAGCATGGATTTAGTTGCGCAGTGACCATTGATTATACCTGTGAGCATGCGAATTAAGTTTTTGCCCAAAAACATTAGATATTTTATTCCTTTTTCGTTCAGTTCTGGCCATTGGTCTCGTGCAGTTTTGCAGTCTATTTTTGTGGACCAGGTGTTGTTGGTCGCTTTTTCGATTGCATTGTTTATAATGCCGTAAAGTTTTCAAATCGGTGGCTGTATTGAGATGTCTGCCTCGTTTGTGACCCCAGCGAGTGCGAGCTCATCCGCCTTTTCGTTCCCTTCGATATTACTATGTCCAGAGCTTAATATTGTGGTTGTTGATTCAGCTTAATGAGTTTCGACAGTTCTTTACAAACTGTGTTGGCTATAATCGATTTAAGATCGGCTTTGACTGTCTACGAAAATAGTTTTGTTCGAGGATAGAATGTTGCTATTACGTACGTGTCCAGCAGCCTTGTCTGTGGCTAGTATCTCTGCTTGAAAAACGCTGCAAAAGTCGGGTAGTCTCCAGGACTTCTTTATTTGCATTATTTCGGAATAGATACCTCATTCCGTATACCTATCTCCATCTTGGATCCGTCGGTGTAAATAGCGGTTTCGTAGTCGCTTAATATTTTGTTCGTCTCCCATTCCTCTCTAGTTGGGTAGAGAGTTTGAATTTTTGTATTCAAGTCGTTTCTAGGGAATGATGTAGTCGGTTGTGGCTTTGAGGCTATCGAAACCATATTTCATTCCTAGTTCTTCGAAATGGGTTTTCACGAAAAGTTCATCGAAAACAGAAGTTTTCCCATACCTACGTATATCAGTTTTCAAAACGAGTCCATGAAAACGACTTCCAATCGTTGGGCTGTTGAAACAAACACACCTTTTGCAATATTCAGCAAATACAGCAGAATAGCTGACCGAAGAAATGTGACAACGGACAACTTAAAATCTTAATTGATGGGCTAATATTATTTTTAAATGCTCTGAATTTATTTAAATTGATACAAATTTGTATCAGAAGGAGTTTGCTCCGAAGTTTTAAGACTAGTGTCTCACAGCGTCAAACAAAAACTAGTTGGTGGTCGGTGTGAATGCATGGACTAGTGTCCGACGAAAACACGGTTTCCGGTGCGGTGTTAAAAGCATATTAGGTACCTAGACTTGGTTATCGGTATAGGTATAATCAAAAAGCATTATTAAACCAACTGGGCATTCTAAAATGGCCATTCCCAAATCTAATCAGTTCGTATTTTTCCCACGACAATTATAGGAATTCCATATCAAGCCAGTCAAATTTATCTCTAAATACGTTTCTATTCCATTATTATTTATAAAATCACCGCATCGGGGAAACTCCGTTGGCGTATCACTATACCTCGTACTCGTTGCACTTCAAACCAGCATTTTGCATTGTACGAGTATAGGTAGTTGAACAACAAAACAAAACCTACACGCAAAGCTACACAATTCCCCACGAAATAATATAAACACGATACAAAACATCGTCTACACAAAAGCCGGTTACCCATAAATTAGTTCTATTCCAAACCATAATTGAACGAAATCATCCACTTATGCGACCGCAAGTGCTGCAGCCGGGAAAACCACTAATTTCCAATGGCGACGCGGCGTGTTTCCACCGCACCACACCATGTATAGTGATGTCTCATTTCCAAAATGAAAATAAAAAGTTCAAGTGCTTAAGGGCATGACCTGCTATCAACGTTTGCCATGCTCAACAGCAGCACTCAGCAGATAAACGTTTATATGAACACAAAGGCGCGCATTACTGACTTGAAAGTATACAGCCCTTATCAGTGGTGCAGTAATTGCACTGTGCTTGAACGCTTGCTCCCTGGCGTTAATTTAAAATGCATTACATGGCATTAGCAACAAGAAGTGAATGTTTTGATTTTGTAGAAAAATGTTCACAGTATGACAATTTGTCAATTAGAGTCTCACGTGAAAGAGACTGACATCTCGGAAGTACTTTTTTATGGTCATCACTTGATCGTGTGGCTTATTCTTACCTGGTTGTGCGTGGTCTTTGTTCGAAGCTTTATACAATCATCGCTTTGGAATGTGGTGTAAAAGTAAAGACGATTCGACTTCCCCAATGCTCGGATGGCTGATGGCCTCCCCCTGAGGCGAGGTGTTCAGTACCCAAGTAATAAACGGTGAATGCACTTAGAAAAAGGGTTGGCTAAATATATAAATAAATTTTGGGTTAGGTGAAGTTGGCAGTACTTTTCGACAATTCAGCTAAACTGTGATCTTCTAGGTTTCTGTGCGGCTATTTGGAAGATGTCTTCCAAATTTTAGCGGTGGTTTATATTAACCGTAAAAGGAATAGAACTGTTTTTGTCTCCCCTCACTTTGACTGAGAGTAATGAATGTTTAACATTGAATTTTCTAAACGTTCTATTTATGAACAAAATTTAAAAACTTGGCAGTACTTCTGATCTACACTACTGGGTATATCGATTTTAACAAAAGTCTTCGGAATAGGCCGATTGAAAGCAACCATCAAGAATTAAGATCAAGAGTGTTTGTCGATGTCATTTAATATTTTGATGAACAACAAAAAAAATCGTTTCATGGACATGTTCATAAATAAACAAATATTTGGCGCAACATGTCCGTAAGTTATCATAGGTCTACCTTCTCTGAACCAAACGTTTTGTGTGAGTGTTCTACATTTTTGGGGCAGAAGGGACTTACAATTTTATGCCGAGTCCAAACGGCTGATTGAGATTGAGAAGCTCTTTCATGACAGTTACACTATCGGATGTACATGTACATATGTCAGACGTTCGCGAGAGGTAGCGCAGTGGTAAAGCATTAAGATGTAGGTACTTAGCTTGTGTTTTTTTCCTGTTTTTGTTGCGATTTCAATCGACAGTTCTATTAGCAATCATTTTTTTTGTCGCAATTCGTTTTCTCTGTACCTATCTTCGTAATAATAGTGTAATTTTTCTGTGGCAATAAGTTGAAGTAGCTTATGTCAATTTTGGTAGTTTTTCAGTGTGAGCAAAAGAAATTTATCTTAATTTTTTCAAATCTATTGGATTACATAGTCCAAGTAAATTAAAGCTGTTCAGTTTTCTTCATATTTAACGGTTCTTAATTGTCGTAGAGTGATGGGAGATGGGACCTGGACTAAAAGAAAGCTAAGGAAAACGAGAATTTTGTAATGTAAAAAACTCGAATATGGCTTATGTCGACATAAGCTACTTCAACATATTGCCACAGTTTTATTGTAATGTTTTTTAACTTTGGTCGAGCACCGTCCGTTTAAGTGTCTGATGCTTGGTTAGAGTATACCAAAGGAACTAAGATTTTAAATGAAGGACTGGTTTTTTCATGTGTTACTTACTTTGTAAAATGTAATATAATACACTCACATTTTTTTGCGATTTCGTAAAGGGACTTTGCACACACAACTCGGAGTTTCAAGATGCCATTTAGAGCTCTAAGTTGCAATATATGTATGATTTCAAGATAATCCTGTCTTCAACACGGTGATGTAAGTACGGAAACGATATAGCTGCTGAACTGCCCCAATCATTGTCCCTCATGAGGTCATAAGCCCGCTGAGTTCAAATGTTTTCCTTTTAACCGCATCCTCATCCAAGTGTCGTACTAATAACAAATTTTAGTCTCTACCTTAAATTTACGGAAGCTCAAAGTTGACAAATTTGTATGGAAAATATAGTCGCTGTGAACTTCTAAAACTTAAGCTCAAAACTTAAAATGTTGTAATGTAAGGGTCAAAATGTATCCCAAAAATTAAATTTCCCTCGGTGTAGTGTATAAATCGAATATGTACCACGGTTGATGCATCCGCCAGCCGTACCGTAACCAGTAAGATGCGATGTCCCAACGTCAGTTTACTGATGATTCACTGAAATCGTGTATTTACCACAAACCAGAGCTCTCTGAGCCAAGAGGTCGGGCAGCACGACAAGAGCATTACAAGTAAGTCGACTTTATTTCACCGAATTCCGAGTTAATCACTCGCTCACAGCCATCGTCGAAGCTAAGCTACGAAACAAACCTCACACGGGAGGGACACTGTGACTGGTTCATTGTGTATTCTGCTGGTATACCGTATACGATATTGGCATCTGAAAGATACTATTGCCCGCACTGTACCCATCCAGTCTTCGAGAGAGCTTCAACGTGAACACACCAATCAAGCGTGTGTACTAGCAATGTGCGTACGGGCCGTGTTTTATGTTATTTATTGTTATTAATTTAATTTTAAGTGATTAAGTGGTCTGAAAACGAAAAGTGCTCTTTACCTACCTATACTGTGTGTGTCTGTCCCACTGTACGAAAAATTCAATTCCCTCCCCTGTGGCCTGTCAGTTTGTGATTTATTTCTTTAAATTTTTTCGCAAAATATTCACAAGTTTATAAGATCAAATAAAATGGTGCAGCATTGTGTGCAGATAATCATCCTGGCGTTTGTCGTCTACTCAACAAATGGATTTAACTTCTCGCCAAATCCGAATATAGCCTTTCGAGAGCCGAACTTGAAGACATTTATCCCGAAAGTGCAGAGCTCATACTTTGGATTTGCTTTAGTCTTGAGAAAGTCTAGGTAAGTCTGGGGTTGTAAGAAACGAAGAGTGAATCATTCCGGCTTCCCATTACAATCACAATTCTCAATCCACTCTGATGGTGGGGAGCACCAACACACAGAGTGACTAATTGATAGTTAGATACTATACTAAGAATGCTGTCGCGTCTCTTAGTTGCCGGGTGTCATAATTATATACTTAAAGAAGTTCGAAGATGTTAAAAGTTAGTCATCGCGGATTTTATTTAGTTTGTAAATAATCAACCGGAAAATGTCGCCACGAAGTGATAACGACAAGACGACAGATGGAGCACGAACTGGCACTGACACTGCCAGTGCCAGGCTGGAGTGCGTCGCTCGTCGCTATCTAATTCGGGAAGTGCATTCGATTAAATATGCAAAAGACACGTACGACGTGAGCACGACCTTTTTTTTTTATTAATACTTTGTCCGGAGGAATTGCATTTTCTATTAATGGGACGCAACTCTTTTCATATCTCATTTCCGCGGAGCTATATTTATTGGCTTTATATGACGTATTTCTGGCACCTGATCGGCGGGGAGTAAGTTGTCGGTCATTGTCATCGTTTCAGTGGGGGAAACATAATGCTAATTGAAGTGGGCAGTTTGATGGGACTTGTCAATTGTCAATAGTTTTGATTTGGATTTTATTTCTGAAAGCATATGAAATGTATTGTGGAATGTCGACGCTAGCAAACACACCTTTGTTGGCGAAGAAAATTAGGCAGTTGGGAGAGCCGTCTTCATGGCGGATTGGGCTGCATTAAAGGTCACCGAGAAGGTGGTTGGCAATTGGGATTATTAGATTCCCCGTGTCGAGCTTAAAAATAATAATAATAATAATAGTTGGCGCAACAGGTCTGTAGGGACCTGGGCCTAGCTTCTCCCAACCATTCGTTTTGTGTGAGTTTTTAGTTTTTGGAGCGAATGGAAGGGATCTACAATTTTATGCCGAATCCAAACGGCCGATTGAGAAGCTCATTCAAGACAGTTATACTCTCGGATGTTTATCAGACTTTCGCAACAAGTGGCGCTGTGAGTTAGAATTTGGGCTTTTGCGGGATTCGACCCCTCGCTTAGTGTCGAGCTTAAAAGCTAGAAATATTTTATTCCGTGAGCTCTTAATTTAATTTTACGTACGATTCAAAAAACAAATCGCGATTCAAAGAAAGTGATCTAGATTCGAAACCAGATTAACTCTGTGTGCCAAGATCAAGGAAATGTTTTCCCTCCTGCACACATCCGACAGGACTTTGGCTTCTAGGAATTCTTGCCAAAAACCTATTGCATAAAGATTGGGTTAAAGGTGTTATACTATTTAGGCCACCTTCTTGCTTGCCCGCTTACTAGCTCTCCGAGAAAGTTCAGACCGGTACTCAGAGGCAGCATGATTCTGGCAGCACCTAGCGAAATTTTTAACAATCCAAAGATCACGCTTGAAAATTTATTACGAGCGTTCAGAAGAATTTAAAATTCATCCCTGGTAAATCAGATGCGGGCTTGAAATCGTTAAAGCCTGCCAGAAGTCCTTCGCAACTAGAAACTATAACCCAAAGTTCACTTAAATTCTGTCAAACCTCAACCACGATAAATGTATCATATTAGCCTGTCCCTGATAGTTCTTCCAAGTGACACTTTCTGAAACTCTCATCACATGTGCGTTCTGCGGTTGAAAGCGTTTCCTAAAGTCCACCCGAGGTTTAATTACTCTATTTATACAAATCTAGTTCCATTAAAAGCCCTTTGTTTGCGTTGCATATTTGCTAACAAACATCACGTATCCGCCATCATTGGAGCTGTCAATCACCCGATTGGCTTTAAATCAATCCCGCTGCAATTTATTCATAATAATGACATTCAGCTCAGCCACTGATTGTATAATATACGACACGCAGACGTCTCTAATGTAAATACGATAAGAGTAGGCAACAAAACATGAAATCGTAAAACCAACATTAATGTGAGTGCACTCGACGATAATGACACAAAGTCACCAAAGTCCCCCCAACAGCCACCACAGTGATACCAACAGTTGCAATATAATTCTAATGGGGTATCCAAAATTGTGTAACAGCTTCTTTTATATTCCATATCACTACTGGTCGGACAACAAAACAACATTGCACAACGCACTCAAAATGACCCGAAATGAATTTATTGTCAGTGCTTAAAAAAATACGAACGTCATACAGAGAGGAACATGAATTATAGCCTGTGCGTGGAAAGCACCTTTTTTATTGTTGCGATCATTGACCATAACTTATTTGTGTCGACTTTTGTATTTTTATCATTATATTTGTTAGGGTCCTCTGGGATGCATTTCTGGTTCACCTTTTATTCTTTCGTGCGAAATTCCGCTTCAACATAATCCGTTGTGGATGTCGTCATATATTTTTTACAGAGGTCAATGGAATTTACTTTGCAAAGAGTCATTGCCATCGAAATATTGTGGACTTTACGGACAGATTCCTTAAACGGCTGTTCAGAAGAATGTGTTGGCTTAAGAAGAGAGTGTTAACACACTATTCACAAATCACAACACACCGCATTGAAGTATGTGCCCAATTTCTGGCAGGATATATTTGTTTCTTTTTTAAAATAAATTAGGAAAATAAATGGGTGCCTATTACGCAAATATCGACATAATCCATCATTTGACAACTACTACGAAAATCCAATTCTTACGATTATAACGCGTGGGTGACATATACTTTCCTTTGTTGACATAATGTGATAAGCACTAGCAACGCTCGAAGTACCTAATTTTAGTTTCATGAAAACATGCCCAGACATTTTTGCGTTTCTTTAAAAAGTTTGGTATACGTAAGTGATCGTTCATTGAACCAATAACAGCGGAAATGTATGGGTAAGTAGCTGCTTTCAGTTGTAATGACGTAGAGAACAAGAAGCCGGCATACACTACTGGGTGACGCAGGAAATTATTTTGTTTTAATGTCATGCGATAAATAGATGTAGCACATTTGGCTCGTCAAAACAAAAGTAGAAGTGTGACAACACAAACATAAACAATTCAGACAAAACAGTTTATTTTTCTGCATTGCAACAATTGGAAGATTTTTTTTTTTTTTGGAACAATTTTTAAATATTAACATTTTTTGAAGAAACAAGTTTTTTATAAATGCTTCACCATAACTGACGGAAAGCTTAAGATTAAGTTCATGATATTAACATTTTATTGTGTTTCCTTTTTTTTTTTATTTAAGTGTGGTTATATCCTCTAAAATGTCAGTTAATGCTTTCAAGCATCTTTGGTATTAACAACAAATATTTCACTTCTTCACAAATGCCACTGTGGATTGTTTCATTGACCATCCGTCTAATTTGCTTTGGTGGTCATTAAAACAAGTTTAAAGCTATAAGTGTCAGGATCAGTACCTGTGAATTCGCCTTTAACTGAACAGTTGACGCAATGTCTACTCCGTTGTGGAGTACTGTTTTTGTATTCTTGAGGTCAGCGTTACCTTTGATTTAAATGTCCAACAACTTCCAACTGACTATTTCGGTCAATAAGACTTTTTATCGAAACAAAACTAGGCGAGGGGTCCAGGTTCGAATCCCGCAAAAACGAAAATTCCAGCTCAGGGTTTTTTCACTTCACCACCTCTCGCGAACGTCTGACAAACATCCGAGAGTATAACTGTCATGAAAAAGCTTCTCAATTAGCCGTTTGGAATCGGCATAAAATTGTAGATCCCTTCCATTCGTTCCAAAAATTAAATCTCACACAAAACGAATGGTTGTGAGAAGCTAGGCCTAGGGTCCCTTCGGACCTGTCGCGCCAAAAATTATTAGTATTATTATTATCGAAAAAAGCAACTGACACAACTCATTTATTTGGAAAAAGACTAAGTGGCAACAGATGCATTTGATCTTTTGCGCGACTTCCAATTTGAGAGTATTTTACTCTTAAAAACTGAAACACGACACCCGTCCCAATAAGTAACCTTCCAAGAACTCGTTATACGTTTTGACATAACCAATTGGAACGGTCGTTGTTATTAGGTACCTACTGGTAATTGTTGTTCATTAAGCACCCATCATTACTAAATCTATTTCTTAATTGATACCTCTGTTGCAATAAAATCATTCTTAGACATCTAACTCTACCTGTTTAGCATTGTTTAATCGATTCATTACAAATGAATGTCACGACAAGCCCGTCATCAGCTGGAATGTGTCGCGAATGGCAATTTGATTTTCATAACTTATAGCTAACCGGTTAACATCAAAGTGAAAAATAATGTCCTTATTTGTATGTGGGTAGTTGTAAGCGTTTATCTTTTATACACAATATTTGCATGACAGTTGTGCAAGGTCAATGACAGCCGGTTCACTTCACCTTTACTGATTGTATAAATGTTCACATTGACTCATATTCTTCACGTGCAACGCAATGATGCATTACTTAGTCACTGGCGTGCCCTTATTTTTTCACAATAAATCAAAATAAACCATTTCCATGAGTCATTCACAGTCGATTGATTTACTAAGCTAATTTTGACTTCCGTCGTTGGTCGGTACTAGATTTACTTTCATCAAATGCCACTTAGAAATGGGACACATCATCAAACATGTAATCCGTGAGTGTGTAATGATTTCCGGTTATTTTTTCACATAATTATCTACATTCGGTGGGTAGTTTGGTACTGTAATTTGTAGTAATGATTCCAAATGACTGACACAAGTGCCTGGTGTCATTAGGTTGCCAAAAATGACGAAGCAAAACTTCTATTTAATTGAATTTGTGTAGTGATTCTCAGTCTAGGAGAGCTGGATTTATTTTTTTTTGTTTCAAGTGGATCTTATAAGATGACATGATGTCATTGGTGAATAAATTTTACCGCTCCTCAATTGGCAAATTTGTTGTTGATTCTTACGACATTGACTTGGATTTGACTCTATGCTTTATAATTATCCAAAATAACTTTACAGCTGTATAAAATGGAATGCCGACTCTCTTAAGAACACACATTAGCATAGTTTTTAACCAAGGTACTTATGACAGAAGACAGAGTAGCATTTTATGCTCACAGTTTCGGCAATTGAATTTCGTATGACCTCAATCAAATGATACTTTCAATTGGCTTAAGGAGAAGAGCCTAATTTATGACTTTTTATGTTAATATTTTATTTATTTTAACTTTTTTTCGTGATGAATGAAATTATAGTTGCAGTGGATTTTTGTTTGTTTGTATTTGAAAATGATAAGAGGATCATTATTTATTAACCGCGTAAAGTATTCAAGAAGCACTTATAAACACCAGTAAATTGGCACTCAAGGTGAATGAGTAAATACCTCTTTAACGGCTGGTTAAGGAAAGTTTATAATTTGCTTTGACTCAAAATGGTAGGACTGATGAGATTTGCTCGTTGTGGGAAGAGTTTTGAATTCTCTGGCTTAAGTGAGTATTTTTTTTGCGAAATTTGATGACCAGTAATAATGATTTCGGTGTTTGCAATTTTAGGTTATGGTGAATGGACCTTAAGTCAATTGAAAGCCAATGCCAAGTCAAGACAATAAGCTATTAAATTCATTTCTATTTGAATGAGTTACATTTAAAAACAAAATTACTGTGCATGTCTATTGAGTGAAAATAATCTGAATCTATTACATTCTGAGAAAGTAACCTGGCTTAACTACTGTCCATATGTCTGGTGACGTTTAGTAGCATTAATCCATTTTATTTTATAATCAAACAAAAATCTTTCATCGTGAAATTTAGAGCCTTAATATCATTCATAAGGAAACCGCTCGAAAGATTTGCTTTGCCGTCACCAAAAACAAAATGAACCATATTCTACGTTTAATGCGTTGGTGACATGTCAAAAATTCAGATAGGTATTCGAACAATCAGGTAAATGAGTCTGACTTTTAATTAGTGGTAGGTATAGTTCAAAATAAATGTAAACCAAGGTGTTTATTACAAAAGAATTGTTGTAGCTGTTCTCGCCATAACTGACTCATGCCAAATTACGTCAAACTCTACTAAAAAAAAACTGAAACAGGGCGCCGATTTAACGCAGACCGACCCTGTTTTATGGGCACCTTATCTAATAAGACAAAATGTTTACCTATACTTATAACTTTGAAATTGAATTATCTGCAAAAGCATTGAGTTGGTAAACTTCAATTCTGCTGCCTGGCGTTTTCACTTTTTTCTCTTATACCTTAAATCTAAAAATATCCTAAATATACGCGAGAGACGCTTAAGCAAAAGCCTAATTGATGACGTGACCTCTTTAAATCAGATCTAATAGTAAACTGTAAATACCAACTTAGTTAAAATCAAATCAGGGCACCCAAACCCATATCCATATGTGACAGAAGACGACACATGAGTCAAAAACGGAACGTGAGGGAGCTATATAAGACCCAATAACTCAGATGCGGTCATCCACACGCATTTTAAAATCACATTAAACTTAATTGTCATTTAAACCGATTTCAATCTGAAAACGCAACTAGGTATTTATGGATGACATTTCGTATCCAAGTAACCCCTCATTAATAACCATACCTCATACTTCCCGTCATCGTAAAGCCAAATCAAATACCTTCATATTTTCATTTTCATTATGCAAGCCATGTAATGGAAAACCAAAACCGAAACACCTATTTGCCATGTCCAAGTGATTAATGTGATGTTTCGATTCCAATAGAGAGAAACCTCAGAAAAACGACAAAGCATGAAAATGAAAATAACTACCAGTTTTACAACCGATAAACCCGTAACTGTCATGAGTCAGTCTCAGTCACGTTCGAACGCTTGCGCAGATGTGCTTTCGATCGACATTTAAATCGAAACACGATAACACTCGCGCTTGACTCTTCTGCATTTAAATACACAAAAATACTAGATAGCTATAGGTACTCTTAAGTTAGAATAACTTATGCTCTTCTGTAAACATAACCATCATTGGTGTTCTGTTGGGTTTGGTTGTTGGTTATTATGTCATTGTCTAGATGTAGCAGTAATTCTACACAGTTCAGTTGGTTATTCTAGCCCCGACAGGTGAGACGTTCCGAATAGAAACAGCAAGACAATCGGTTTGAACGAGTAACACTTATAATATTTTTGTCATTGACAGCGTGTGACACGCCACGAAAATGTTCAAGTATCGAAATTTGGTCACCGTTTGGGCCTTAATAATTGTGCTCGGCTGTGTAACGAGTAGTGTCAGTGGTTACAACATTTCGCCGAAGCCGAATATAGTCATCAAGGAGCCGAAAGTATCAACATCAATGCCAAAAGTTGAGTCATCCTACTTTGGATTTAGCCTGAGCTTACGACCAGCTGGGTAAGAGCTACAACAATAATTCAAGACTTAAAAAAGTTATGTATGAAAATATTTTCCCAAAGAAGTTGCAAAATTAGTCGATGAAGTCATAAGGTGGTTGTTTCTCTTCATCGCTATCAGTGAAATTTCAACTTCCAGTCGATAGATATCCGACTGGGTATTTGTCACCTCGTAGTGCTGCGCCATATCTGTGTTGTGAATGTATTTGGAGAAACAAAAACGCGATAAAACCGTTGTCGTTCTAACTATGTGAACGCGTACAAATGGCTACGCGAATTTCGATTGGTGATAAGATTGGAATACGAAAAAAGAAAAATTCACACTAAGTAAATAATGCACAAACGGTGGATGGATTAGTTGATTCTTTGGAAACTGTTTACTGAGTCTTGGTCGCAATAAAGCGATGATGAATTGTGGAAGTGTGGAAACAACGGTTATTGGTCACTTGTGCGATAGGTGGAATTTTGGTCGCGTTATGAAAATGCCACTCAAAGTATCGAACAATGGGTCTTTCTATCGAAGTTATCTACAAATTAACCGTTAAGTATATAAAACAGTTACCTACAGGTGCAATATGCATTGTGACGATTTCTTTAATTTTTGGAACCCATTAACAGAAGTGTGTTACATCCCTGTGTTAATTAAACAAAAGAAGCGCTCTTATTAAGTTCTAGGCAATATACTCGAGTTTTACTAACCAATGACAAACGACGAATGATTCAAAAATATTAACATTTATGGATATATCTGGTATGGCAACGCTCTGGGAAGATATTTTGTTAGCTTGAAGTTTGATTCTTGAGTTTTAGGTTTCGCTAGTCAACTAGCGGTCAAGTAAATGTGACGGTTGATATTTCCAGGTCACCACACATTTTCGATATTTTCTGAGGTGTGGCTTACCTCATCGAATTCGACCGTGCCTGTGTCGCTCATTGTATGAGCGATAGCACAATTTCTTTTTCGATTGTTGTCGGATTTTGGTATGGAGACTGAATTTTATGATGCTGTAAAACACTCAGCTGTTGCACAAGCTACTGTTTGTACCTATACGAAGTTGGTAAACATTTAATTTTGTTAATTTCTTAAATATTCCTGTGTTATTTGTTGACGCAAGCAATCAAAGCCATAAAGTTCTGATAACAAAACATGACTGACCACAGCCCTAGACACACATACCAGTACCTATACTGTTCGATTTTTGCTAAAATGTACCCCATGTATGAAAATTCCATCAAATAGTTGGTAGAATGACAGATGAAATGGTGCGTTGCATTAAATGTTATGTTTGTTTGCAAACGACTTGGAAAGATAAGACGATTTTTTAACATAACCCAGCTACTTTAAGTCACTATGGATATAAATACATGTAGAAATAACTGCACCTTAAAAGGTCGTTTGTTTGCTTAGAGGCTCATACGATCTATAGAATCAGTAATAACAATTTACCTCTTTAAATGTTCCCAAATAAGGAAATATATTTTCGCATTTTAAACAAAGGAAATTCCGAACTAAATGTGCACTCAATAGCGAACATACCTCGACTTATTTTATCATTTACATTTATTTATTCGTAATCATGTTTCTGCATTTCAAAAATATCCAAGATAAAGGAACGCACGCGCAGCGGCAGCGGCAAAGTGACATTTGACTTGTTAGCATCAAAAACATATGACTTTCCTTCATAAATAATTTTGTGTCGCATAATTATTTCCAAACTACATTTAAAAAGAAATGGTACATGCTATAGAAACCATAATAATATCGGAATTGCTATTTTACTTACCTTATTACCAATTTTATCACAATTGCAGCTCGGCTTCGTATTTTTGTTTTTATTTTGTAGACGTTTCAACGATTTCCTTTGACAGCTGTTTTTTTTTTTCTCAAAGCAGCGGGTAGTTTTGCGCTAGATTGAGAAATTTCCCCGAAAGGGATATTTCACAAAAAGTGCTAAACGACTAGCGCAAATGGTAAAATGTCAATTTTTTTTATATGGAGTTCGACATGCCGCTGCCCATCTAGCGGGCAGTGGAGGCAGCCAGTGTATTGCAAAGACGTGAAGAAGTATAGAGATACGTCAAATCAGAAAAGACATGAAAGCAATACCCTATACCCTATGTTTTAGTCTAAAACTCGTCGATGCATCCACACCGAACACACCAACTAGTTTTCG
The DNA here is from genome assembly GCA_949126925.1 of Cheilosia vernalis. Classification (NCBI taxonomy): domain Eukaryota; kingdom Metazoa; phylum Arthropoda; class Insecta; order Diptera; family Syrphidae; genus Cheilosia; species Cheilosia vernalis. The sequence continues at coordinate 51,702,237 of OX421361.1, forward strand.
TTTGACGTTTCAATCAGTTGTGCGACACTAGGTAGTCGTGAAACTTAGTGTAGTGTAAACTACAATAATTTTGATTACAAATTTTGATCGCATTAATTAGCAAATAAAATTAATTCAGACCATTTAAAAATAATTTTAGCCCATCAATTATGTAGATGTGGGAAGGGATTTTAAGTTGTGAGCTGTAATATTAATTTTGTTCGGTCAGCTTTTCGTTTTGAATTAGCTGAGTATTGCAAATGTTGCATTTGTTTCAATAACCCAACGATTGGAGGTCGTTTTCGTGGTGTTTTCGTTTTGAAAACTGAAATATTATGTTTGGGAAAACTTCTGTTTTCGAGTGTTTTCACGAAAACCTGATTTTCGGCTCGGTGTGAAAATTCATATACATGTACTTATTCTGACAGCAGTCCGAGTTATTAGCCGAGTTTTTTTGAGCTTCGATCTCAGCAAAGCAAAGCAAAGAAGGATTTTCAGCACGCAATTACAACAACTATATTGTTACATTCAGGCAGGGATTCGTAAAGATAAAACACTATTCCGTTTAACTTCTCTAATAAAATTCACTTTTATTAAACTTTTATCGACTATTCTAATATTTCACTTATTAAGTACCAGAACACTATTACTTAAACAATTCTTCAACGTTTCAAACCAATCACTTAATTTACTCTATTACTTTTCACTTATTTATCTTCACAAACTATTACTATCTCGAACTTTAACCAATCACTGTTATAAATCAACTGTCTCGCCCTCTTCTAAAAGCTGTTCTTTTATACCAGCTCCGCCATCTGACGAGAACTTTCTAGCTAATTCTAAGTGGTTCTAGAACGAGGTTCAGTGGTGACAGATTCCAGTCTCCAATTGGAAGTGACACTTGAGTGGAACTTGTTTTGTGACTTTAAGGCCTGGTTTCACCAAACTGTCTAAGGCCTGGTTTCACCAAACTGTGACTAAGGGCTTGTTTCACCACTTAAGTTACACGATACCTTCCACGCCACAATATCCCCCTCTTAAACTTGTTCGTCCCGAACAAACTCGTTAACATTTTCACCATTATAACGATGAAGACGATCCACATGAACGACTTTCAGCTTGCCTCTTCCTCGTTGGATGCGATAGACAACGTCGTTGATGCGCTTTACGATTGTATAGGGCCCTTCCCAGTCTTGTTGCAACTTAGGCGATAAACCTTTCCTTCGATGAGGGTTATATAGCCATACCAGATCTCCTTCCTGGAATCCTGTAGTTGTCGTTTTAGTATCGTACCTCGTTTTCATGCGGTCACTGGCTATCTTAATCTTATCCCTAGTGTCTCGATGCACGTCCCTGATGATATCCCTGAGGTCTGTAACGTATTCCTCCTCATTCTTGGGCTCTTCGCATGGATATCCAAACATCAACTCGCTAGGTAGGCGGACTGTTCGACCAAATAAGATTTCAGATGGAGTATGTCCTGTGGTGTTATGCACTGCTCCTCGATAAGCCAATAAAAACATGGGAATCTGCTTATCCCAGTCTCTCTGGTCTTCGCCAACGACCTTAGAGAGGTGTTCATTCAGTGTCCTGTTGAAGCGCTCCACCATCCCATCTGATTGTGGATGAAGCGGGGTTGTCCTTGTCTTGTGAATCCCGAGTAACTGGCACACTCCTTGAAAAATCTTCGACTCGAAGTTCCGTCCTTGGTCTGAATGCAGTTCCAATGGTACACCGAATCTGCTTACCCAGTTATTGACGATTTGCTCCACCACGGTTTTAGCTTCTTGATTAGGGATAGCAAATGCTTCAGGCCACTTACTGAAATAGTCCATAACAACGAGGATGTAACGATTTCCATTGTTTGTTTCAGGAAACGGTCCCGCAATATCAACTGCTATCCTTTCGAAAGGGGCTCCAACATTGTATTGATGCATTTTGCCACGGACTTTCAGTCTCGGACCTTTGCTGGCCGCACATGTAACGCATTTCCTACACCAAGTTTCAACGTCCTCCCTTGAATGAATCCAGTAAAAGCGTTCCCGCACTTTTTCGAGCGTTTTATTGATTCCCAAGTGGCCTCCAGACACTCCATCATGCAATTCCCTGAGCACTTCCATTACCTTTGACCTGGGTACAACAAGCTGCATTACGAACGACTTTCCATCCGGGCTTTCCCATCTTCTTTTTAGAATGCCGTCTTGTACGTGAAGGGAGTCCCACTGCGCCCAGTATGCCTTCAGCTCGGGGCTCCTATTGGATATCTCCTGCCAGTCTGGTTTTCCCTCATGCTCCTTCCAGGCGATAATCGGTTCGATATCCGGATCTTCCCTTTGAGCCTCCCGTATTTCCCGCGCACTCCAGCCACCAATTGGCATAGCTCTCACCCTTTGAACGGACGCGACATCTTTTTCCTCGTGTCGTAAGCAATGTTTGCAATTTGCTTTGCACGGTCGACGGGAGAGAGCGTCTGCATTAGAGTGAAGACTTCCCTTTCGATGTTGTATTTCGTAGTCGTACATCTGCAGCCGTTCGATCCACCTTGCGACTTGGCCTTCAGGATTCTTAAAGTGCAGCAGCCACTTTAAAGATGCATGATCTGTGCGGAGGATGAATTTCCGCCCATAAAGGTACTTATGGAAATGTTTTGTCGCCAATACCAAAGCAAGGAGTTCGCGCCTGGTAACACAGTAGTTCCTTTCTGGCTTTGAGAGAACTTTGCTGAAGTAGGAAATTACTTTCTCTTGGCCATCGTGCACCTGGGAAAGGACGGCTCCAATTCCCACATTACTAGCGTCTGCATCCACAATAAATGTTTTCCCAGGGGTGGGGTACGCTAGTATGGGGGCGTTGCACAACTGTTGTTTAAGTTCCTTGAAGCTCTTTTCGCACTCACCTGACCATTTGAATTGTTTGCCTTTTTCTGTCAGTTGATGCAAGCTCTTTGCGATCCTGGCAAAGTCCTTTACAAATCGTCTGTAATAGGTCGCAAGTCCCAGGAAGCTTCTCAGTTGATGTTTGTCTTTGGGTACCGGCCAGTTTCTCACTGCATCGACCTTCTCCGGATCAGTCTTGACTCCTTTGGAAGAGATGATGTGCCCGAGGTACTTCACTTCTGGTCTAAATAAGGAACACTTCTTCGGGTTAAGTTTTAGTTGCGCACTTCGTAGTCTTTGGAACACCTCCTTAAGGTTATCTCGATGTTCGTTAAATGTTTTTCCTACTACGATGACATCGTCCAGGTAGACCAAGCAGGTTTTCCACGTTAGTCCCAGCAGAACGCGCTCCATTAGACGTTCAAAGGTAGCTGGAGCATTGCACAGTCCAAATGGCATTACTGTAAACTGCCAAAGCCCGTTTCCTGCTGTGAATGCTGTTTTCTCGCGGTCTTCTGGATGGATCTGCACTTGCCAGTAGCCACTCTTCAAATCGAGAGTCGAAAACCATTTGGCTCCGGATAGTGTGTCTAGGGTGTCGTCAATTCTTGGCAGGGGGTAGCTATCCTTCTTGGTGACGTTGTTGAGTTGGCGATAGTCCACGCAGAATCTCGTACTTCCGTCTTTCTTCTTGACCAGGACGACCGGCGATGCCCACGGACTTTTTGAGCTTTCAATCAGTCCTTCCTTTTCCATCGTCGAAACCATTTCTGCAACCTCCGTCTGCTTAGCCAATGGTAGTCGTCGGGGAAGCTGACGAATCGGTCTCGCATCTCCGGTGTCGATTCGGTGTTGTACGAGATGTGTTCGGCCATACTCGCTGTTCTGCGAAGCAAATATATCGGCGAACTCGTTGATTAAACTACCTGCCATGGACCGCTGTTCCTGATCCAGCTCGCACTCTCCGAGTATATTCTTTTTCATTTCCGATATCTCCGTTGGTCTAACCGGTTTCACATCACTTGCATTGGACAACTTTGTGACCGCAGTAATTGGTACGCACTTTCCAATCACTTCTCCTTGCTTTAGTTTCACGCTTTTGTGTTCCACATTGAGGACACGAACGGGAACCATGTTGTTTTTGGGTTCAACCAGCATCTTTCCGACAATATAGCTCTGATAATAATTTTCTGGATGTGACTCGACTAGGTAGAATCGGTGGCTCCCAGGATCATCTTCCAGCTTCGTCCAAATAACTGTCTCTGACGAAGGTGGTAATATTTCGTCCTCACTTACAACTGTCCGTAGAGCTGCGACGTTCTCGTTCCCGTAAACCATCGGAATCTCAACGTTCTTGTACTTTATAACTTGCAAACCGATGTCGAGTACTATATCATGCGTCTTCATGAAGTCGATTCCGATGATGCATTCGTCACATATATCAGCCACTAAGAATGCATGGGAGAAGACTATTCCTGCAAGGTTTATCGTCAAGAGTACCTCACCATACACCTTTGCTGTTGCTCCAGTTGCTGTTTTCAGACAGTAGCTGCTGGTGTTGTGCAGCCAGGATTGGCGAACGATGTCCCTTCTGACTATGGAAGCGGTGGCACCTGTATCGATGGTGGCCACATACTTTTTCTGGCCGATATGGGCTTCCACTGTCAAGCTTCTATTACATCGTTTGGTCTGGGAAACCTGAATTGTGCGTCGATTCCAGAAACCAGCTTCTGCCCCGCGAAGTTGGTTCTTACTCGTTTCCCGACTGATGGCTTTGTGATGTTTCATCCGTCGAACGCTCAAACGCCTCCTCGTTCCTAGCTCTGCAATGTCGACAACTGCCCTGTTTACTTTCGGCTCTGCACTGTCGTTGTAGATGTCCAATTTTGTTGCAGTTCCAGCAACGGATCGGTCCCCTTCGAGAACTGTTACGGTCTACTACTTCTGTTCTCTGGCACGAACATTCAACAGATGTCATTTCTCTCACGCGGTGAAATCCTTGAGATGCTTGGTCAGCAGCTTTCATGGTTAAGGCAAATGCCAGTGCCTCAGGAAGAGTTCTCTTTCCAGCCATTCGTAGAGCCATCTGCAGTTGTCTGTCCTCTATGGCTTGTGTAAATGCCTCAATAGCCATTTCATTGATGACATCCTCGCCGGCATTGGGATAAGACAAGTGCGCTAGCCGTTCGATATCAGCTTGCAGTTGCTGGAGTGTTTCTCCCCTCTTCTGGATTCTACTGCGCAGTTGCACCCTATACACTTGCTGCATGTGGTCGTCACCAAATCGCATCTCAATAGCCTTCACCAAAGTCTCGTAGTCGCGTTGTTTTTCTTCGGAGATAGTTTGAAGCAATTCTGCAGCTGTACCTCGTAATGCGAGCGTTAATGCAATCGACTTATCCTGGTTGTCCCATCCATTGGTCGTTGCAGCTGCTTCGAACTGTCTCCGATAAATCGGCCATGATGTTTGACCATCAAAAACGGGTGGCTGCATCTCCTTCTTTCTTGGGCAGTCAGCAGAATATTCCCGAGCCTTCTGTTTCTTGACTATTTCGAGCTCTTTAGTTATATTCTTGATGTTTGTTCCGAGCTCTTTAGCTATGTTCTCGATGTTTGTCTCGTGTTTTTGAAACGTTTTGTTAATTTCCTCAAACTTTGTTTCATGCTCGTTTAATTTTTCATCAATCGCGTCGATTTTTACATCTAGAACATTCTTAAATTCTTCCACTGCATCTTTTTGTGCGGCGACAATGGAATTTGTCTGATCTTCAAGAGAATTTTTCTGTTCTTCTAGAGAATTCTTCTGTTCTTACTTACTTACTTAACGGGCTCCCGACCCGTGAAGAGTCTCTGCCTGAGACACTGCAGCCTTCCATCCTCTGCGATCCCGGGCACGCTGCTTCCAGTTTGCCAGACCAAGCGCTCTGGCATCCGCGATGGCTTGGTCTTTAAAACGGAGGTTCGGTCTTCCTTGTCGCCTCGAACCTGGGGGCTGGGATTCAAAGATCCTCTTAGCTGGAGCATTGTCGTCCATTCGCTCGATGTGGCCGAGCCAATGTAGTCGACGTGTTTTGGCTTTTTGGACTACATCCACATCTTGGTACAGCTCATAGAGTTCGCGGTTGTATCTTCTCCTCCATTCGCCCTCCTCGCACACAGGACCAAAAATCCGACGAAGAATTTTTCTTTCAAAGGAGCCCAATATCAGCTCTCCCTTCCTGCTTATCGTCCAGCACTCGGCCCCATAAAGCAGAACTGGCAGGATGAGTGTTTTGTAGAGCGTACATTTCGTCCTTCGAGTTAGGAGTTTTGAACCCAATTGTTTTGCCAAACCGAAGTAGCAGCGGTTTCCTAGGGTAATTCTTCGCCTGATCTCCACTAGGGTGTCATTCGTGGAGTTCATATTTACACCGAGGTAGATAAACTCCTTAACTACCTCGAAATTGTTGCTATCAATAGTGACGTTTTGTCCTAGGCGGTGGACAGATGTGTTTTTGTTTGTTGATAGCATATACTTGGTCTTGTCCTCGTTTACTTCAAGGCCAACAAATTTCGCCTGTTCCTCAATCGCCGTAAAAGCCTCAGTCACGGCACGCTGGGAGCGACCGATGATGTCGATATCGTCCGCATACCCCAGTAGCTGAACGGATCTGTTGAAGATAGTGCCTTCCGTGTTGACACCTGCCCTGCGCACTATCTGCTCCAGCACGAGATTGAAGAAGTCACATGATAGCGCATCTCCTTGCCGAAATCCGGTGCATGTTTGGAATAGTTCGGAGGAGCTACTTCCAAATTGCACGTAGCAGCGCGTGTTCTCCAGCGTTACGCGACACAGCTGGATCAGTTTTGCCGGGATCCCGAATTCGGCCATCGCCATATAGAGCTCCTGACGATGAATGCTATCATATGCGGCTTTGAAGTCGATAAATAGGTGGTGAGTCTCGACTTGAAATTCATTGGTCTTTTCCAGGATTTGCCTCAGTGTGAAAATTTGGTCTATGGTCGATCTGCCGGGCCGGAAGCCACACTGGTATGTGCCGATTAGTGTGTTGCAGAACGGTTTAAGACGTTCACACAGTACGTTGGATAGGATCTTGTATGCGACATTAAGCAGGGATATGCCTCGGTAATTCTTGCAAGACATAGGATCGCCTTTTTTGTAGATGGGACATATGGAGCTGATAGCCCAGTCATCGGGCATGCTTTCTTCCATCCATACCTGGTTGATGATTTGGTGCATGCGCCCTACCAAAATATCACCACCGTATTTGAAGAGCTCCGCTGGTAAACCATCAGAGCCTGCGGCCTTGTTGTTCTTGAGCTTTTTTATAGCTAAGCCAACTTCTTCTATACTGGGTGGTGGAACTGGTTCTTCATTGACTGGACGTGGGTTCTCTTCCTGCCCTATCACTCTCTCTACATGATGCCCATTTAGCAGCTGCTGGAAGTGCTGCTTAAACACATCTACTATTCCCTGCGCTTCGGTGACTAGGTCTCCTTCGCTGTTTCGAAGAGCCTGCGTTCCGGTCTTGAAGCCAGCAGCCAGTTGCTTGGCTTTCTTGTAAAATCTCCGGATGTTGTTTCGATCGCGAGACTCTTCGATCTCCTTGAGCTGGGAGGCTGCGTAAGCCCTCTTCTTTCGACGCAGTATCTTCTTCTCCTCCCTCCTCCTGGCTCGATACTCTTCCCTCGCTGCCCTTGTTTTGCGCTGCAGCATCTTCATATGTGCATCTTCTGTCACCTTTTTCCGACGTACGCATTCATCATCATACCACGGGCTTTTTCTCTGGGGTGGCTGGTACCCTATAGTAGTTTCGGCTACCTCCTTGATGATGTCGCGATACTGGGACCACTGGTTGTTGGCGTCTGTGGTAGGTGAATGCACATCGGGGAGTTTCTCACTCAGGCGCTCTCTGTAGGCTCTGGCTACTCCAGGTGTGCTTAGGCGTCCAACGTCGAATTTCTTCTTTTGAGCGGTTCGCAGCTTCTTCTCGTTGGACAGTCGAGCTCTGAATTTAGCAGCGACAAGAAAATGGTCAGAGTCGACGTTTGCCCCTCGGAATGTGTGCACGTCGAGGATGTTGGATGCGTGCCTAGCATCGATTAGCACATGGTCGATTTGGTTGGCGGTTCGACCGTCTGGAGAGCGCCAGGTTGCTGTGTGGATCCTTAGCCTTGGAAACCTAGTGCTACTTATCACCGTATTACGAGCTGCTGCAAAGTCAATTAGTCGGTAGCCGTTGTCTGTTGTCGTTTCGTGGATTCTGTGCTTACCAACTAACCCGCCAAAGATGTTTTCCTGACCGATTTTGGCATTGAAGTCCCCGAGCACAACTTTGACGTCATACTCCGGACAGGCTCCGTAGGCTCTATCCAGGAGGTCATAGAACTCCTCCTTGGTAGGGTCTTCAGCCTCATCGGTAGGGGCGTGTGCACATATTAGGCTAATGTTTTGGAAAGTAGCTTTGATGCGGATCACAGCCAGGCGATCACTTATCGGCTTAAAGTCAATAACTTTTGACCTTAGCCGATTTCCCACGACGAATCCGCACCCTAATACATGCAATCTTTTATGGCAGCTGTAATAAATGTCGCAATTTTTCCTTTTCATCATACCTGATCCTATCCATCGTATCTCCTGGACCGCGGTAATGTCTGCCTTGTACCGCGCGAGGACAGACTCAAGTTTTTGAGTAGCACCTGGAGTATAAAGCGTCCGCACGTTCCAGGTGCATACTCTTAGGTCGTTGTCCGTTGACGTTCCGGGTCTGGTTGCCGTTTGAGGGAATTCGTTATCCGAGGCTCCTCGTGTCTCTCCCATAACTAATGCTTTTTTCCATGGTCGGGAAGTTACCCCGACGGCACAACCCCCAACCTGGAGGGCCAGGTCCTTGTTTTCACCCTAGGACAGCGGGCCGGATAATCCGAGGCCAGTAACCCACTTCGGGATATGAGCGCTGCCGTTGACCCATTAAGGGTTCATCCGCCACCAACTCTTTTCCAATAACCTGGCGTGTTATTGGAGATCCCTATAGACCTGGGGTCCGAGTACGTCGAAGCAGCTCTTATAGGGATATCACTAAGTAATTCGGCCTAACTGGAATTGTAGACGCCACCGTTGACTCCATCTAGGGAATTCGTCCGCTGCCGTCTGGAACAGGAGGAAGTGTCTTAGTGAGGAGACACTCCTCCCCCCTCTCTCGTCCGCTGCCTCCAACGACCTTCCAAAGGGGTTGGTTACCCAATCTCCAGTCGAGGTACTAGGCACCCACCGGTCACCAACGTGGAGGTGAGAGTAGGAGTTGATTGTGAGAGGCTAAGTGAGAACGCTTGTGTTCTCATAAAACGCATCACAACCCTTCAACCAGCATTCTTCTGTTCTGCGAACTTCAATTCCATGGAATTCTTCTGCTCTTCGAACTTCAATTCCATAGAATTTTTCTGTTGTTCTAGAGAATTCTTTTGTTCTGCGAACTTAGATTCCATAGAATTTTTCTGTTCTGCGAACTTAGATTCCATAGAATTTTTCTGTTCTGCGAACTTAGATTCCATAGAATATTTATGTTCTTCCATCTTCGCAAGAAGTAATTCCATCATAGAGCTAATGTCAACGCCTGTACTTACTTGTTCTTCTGACACGTCGAATAGCATGGTTTTTGGATCTTCTCCCTCGTTTTGGACAGCTTCCTGCAGACGAAGTATGAGGTCACTTTTCCCTCCAGCTGTGGAGAGATTCCGCTTTTCTAGTTCACTTTTCAATTGGGGTATGCTTAGATGTAGCAATACACGACCCATTTTGTTTGTCTCTTGTAATTTCAAAAAAATCACAAATTCACTTTTTTTTTTTTTTTTTTTTTTTTTTAACTACACTTAGACACTTAGCACAGAATAAGTTTTATCCCACTTCTGACACCAATGTTACATTCAGGCAGGGATTCGTAAAGATAAAACACTATTCCGTTTAACTTCTCTAATAAAATTCACTTTTATTAAACTTTTATCGACTATTCTAATATTTCACTTATTAAGTACCAGAACACTATTACTTAAACAATTCTTCAACGTTTCAAACCAATCACTTAATTTACTCTATTACTTTTCACTTATTTATCTTCACAAACTATTACTATCTCGAACTTTAACCAATCACTGTTATAAATCAACTGTCTCGCCCTCTTCTAAAAGCTGTTCTTTTATACCAGCTCCGCCATCTGACGAGAACTTTCTAGCTAATTCTAAGTGGTTCTAGAACGAGGTTCAGTGGTGACAGATTCCAGTCTCCAATTGGAAGTGACACTTGAGTGGAACTTGTTTTGTGACTTTAAGGCCTGGTTTCACCAAACTGTCTAAGGCCTGGTTTCACCAAACTGTGACTAAGGGCTTGTTTCACCACTTAAGTTACACGATACCTTCCACGCCACAATATTTCAATTGACACTTGGGACTCGCAATAGTTGTTGTAATTAGAGTGCTGAAAAGCCTACTTTACTTTGCTTTGCTGAGATCGAAGCTAAAAAAAACACGGCTATTGTCGCACTTTTTATTTGCCTGTAATAGTCAGGTGAAAATCTTTCCAGTTGACGTTTATGGGGGCTAGCCGACGAATCTAGTCCAAAAATGCCCGAGTATTCCGTTGACATTTCGCTGCGCAGTATTCCTCAATATTATTTAATATTTTATATAATTCAATAAGGCAGCTTAAGTTTTCATGAAAAATTTTAGAAAAGAAGTTCAGTTTTAATGACAGTGCGTCACGAACATCCATTGATAAAATGACAATAAATCTGTGTTAAATAATAAATCAAGTAAGGAAACGCGTTCGGGGAATGTAAAGTTTCAAAAAATCAAGTTCATCTCAACAACACTAGGCATCCAAACTTTAACAAAAGTTTGAGTTGAATTCTAGCATTTATTTGTAAATGAATCGTGTGCGAAATGTTTCTTTTTTTTTAAGGTGGAAATACAAATGCACTTTGTGGTTTGAGCTCAGAGAAATTCCTGCGATATACAATTTTGTACAAGTGGATCGGTAATCAAAGATAGGATGTGTATGAAAAGGCTCAACTTACTGCTGGGCAACAAAAGTCAGAGTTTCTAGTGTAGTAAAGACAACTACTTATGAAAGATTTCTTCGTGTTTAAAATTATTTCCACAAAAATGATTTGCGGTAGATGGGTAGCTATTTTAGATAAACAGATCTTCACAGAAGGGAAAAACAAGATCGCTGATAACTACAACTAAATAAGAATTACAGAAAATTTGTTGTATAGAAAAATTTGACATTTCCTAACAAATAATAGGTTTTTGGCAATTTACGTAGGTAACGTTGAAGCAGAGATGATTGCATTTAAATTAATTCGATTATTTTTGGTCTGAAGGCTGTGTTGATATAAAATATCTCACAACAAATCAATAAAATAAGTCATCGACATAATAAAATATTTAACGGAATGAAAAGAATACCTAATCCAAAATAAGACTGAAAAATTTTCGGTATTTTGCTTACAAGAGTTTTGAAACTTTGCTCTGATTGATTCATCATTCTGTCAATTAAATGAAAACCTCTTCATTGACTGCTCAATGAGTAACATTTCCAATTAGAGTCGCTATACCCAGCCCCAATGTAAATAGTTAGCCAGTATGATGCATGAGTTGAGAGTGAACTACCCTGCTTTTTCAATTCAACCTCATAATACGAATACCTGTATCTGTATGTAGATAGTGCACAGTTAGGTATGATCGACCTTGAATATGAATGTACATAATATGATTCATAATATGTGAACGCTACACAAGACAACTCGGTACAGCTGCAGTAATTGTTACTCACAGCAACCAGTGTTTTCAGAATATTATTAAAAAAAAGTACTCGTAATTACAACTTAAAACGAAAGCACCTCTACCTACATCAATTATACTGAAACTATGCTTAGAATTTGTGTACGTGACTGAATTAAGATCCCGCGTCATGATATCCTCAATTAAGCGCTTAAATTTGATTACTTCCGCACCAAGTGCGTCTATAGTTTCAGTGCATGAAGTAATGATACTGGCAAATATGATACCAAGTCAAGGTAACCAAACAAACTCTGACCATATGCCACACTTTCAATGACAAAAACTGATTTGAGTCATCAGATTGTCGACGCACCGGCTACGAAACAAAACAAAGAACATACAACAAAAAAACAACCCTTCAACCTGAGCATAGTTCTGATTGTTTGACATATAATTTTATTTCTGACGTTCGTTTGTATTCTCACGTGTAAAAAACACTGGCTAGACCAATCAACAAAATGGAATTTATGACGACTAGACATGTCTCGCCATTATATACCTACATTATATGCAAATGTGGCAAATCCAAATTGAATGTCCTTTTCTCTATTATACCGGCTGTCTAATTGATGGCCACGGTTGTGAGATTAGTTGGCGCTTTTGACGTGGGCTGGAACAAAAGGTGTAGAATTGAGAATTTTATGTCAAGAAGGGCTACGATTGTTCGCTGCACCCGCACCATGCCCTCGGAAGTGTCTAGTCCTGTGAGTTATCAAATTTAAAATATAATTGGTGTTGGAAGTACCAAACTAGCATTTCCAATCAGTGAGAATTTTTTAGTATCTAGTTCTGTAAGTCTGACAGCTGGCTGACGTGATGTGTCTCAATTTTGATTGGCCTGGATCAATCACATGGACGGATTTTTTCAGTTGAAGTCTATGGAGGGGTAGCCGAGGAAGCTAGTTAATAATTTAATAACTTAGTAAGAATTTTTGTATGGGGCTGACGTAGCAATAGTGACGTTACCGACCAATCTAATCGACTTAAGATAACTAAATTTTTTAATGCGGCCAATATTCTTAGTTTATAAATAGCGATATTTAATGAAATTTTAGAAGTTTTTTACTTCAGTAGATAATCAATAAGATCATTGATTTTTGTGGCTTAAAACAATTGTACTAGATTGAACTGTTGTTGTCATCTGCCGAAAATTAAACTCATGTACATTTATATATCATAAATTATCTAATGTTATCTCATGAATCTCGATCTCTACTTGACAATTTGCTATTTCTCTCAAATAAATAACAGATATAATTTGTCTATATATGTACTAGATTTAGCTACGATAAGTTGCTTGAGTCGATTGTCTTGATTTGTTTAATTATACTTGGTAGAATAAACTTTAAACTAAAAAGAAAAAGGTTGCGTTCTCGCTTGGGTAAATTTTACATAGATCAGGAAAATCGACGAGTTATAAAAATCATGTGGGTAAACTAAAAAACGCCTTTAGAGCAAAGCCTGAAATGTCAAAAATAGTTCAATCGTCGTTTTTCAGACAGCACGCAATTTGTGTTTGTTTTTATCGTTTAGAGCTTGATCAACGAGCACTCAATGACCTAAGAACTAAGATAAATGAATTGACCGGCCTGAGCACAGCATATTTTAGCAGCTGACCATAAGATTGCTTGTACCTACAAAAAAAAAAACAAGAAGAGAAAAGTTGTTAAAAAATAAAGAAATACAAAAAGTTACAGTTAGTGTTGTGTTTCATACAATATTCAGAGCGATTGGTGCAGAGCATGGTCGTCGTCATCGAAGTCTGTTCAATTCCTTACTCTGAACTCTGAAGGAGAAAAAACTCACTGATCTGCACTTTTCTGACAGTTCGAATAATACCACCTCCACCGTTAATATTGCCGAGATCGCTGTTAATTCAGGGATGAAGTTTGAGGAAACCATATGTTTCCCCCGAAAATTAAAGCCAGATTACATGTATGAGAAAGTCGACCTTAATTCGGAGTTTACGTTGTTTTTTTAGAGTTTACCTGGCAATCTCGTTCTTCTGTACAGCGAAGATCTAATGACCGCCATTTTTATGAACATTGAAGCCCTGATTGTTAGACCAACTCTCTTTTCCTATCTTACAATTTCAACGATTTATTTAATCAGGACATTCCTCAAATCTGCCTCAACCTTGACTGTTTCTGTATAGTTAGCTTTTTCAAATACGAACTATACCTTAAAAATGGTTTTCCTTTTCGTTTTTTTTCAGCGTTATTATTGGTGCTCCACGAGCTCAGTCCACACTAGAATCACAGCGTAAGATTAACGAAACTGGAGCCATATATAAGTGTCCCTTAACCGGAACCTGTGCACCATACATCTTTGACAGCAATGGCAATATAAATGCTGAAATGAACGACTACACATATGACTTTGAGAAAAAGGATTACCAATGGTTGGGCGCATCTATAGATGGTGGATCCAAGGACACCGACAAACTGGTCGTGTGTGCACCTCGATTGGTAGCAAACCTGCCGAGCGACTACCTCCTTCACGGCATTTGTTACTGGACGCCGGATACGCTAAGTGATCGACCACAAAGTGTAAAGAAAATTGCTCCACTTCGGTTGCAAAGTAAGTTGGGAGTAAAGTTTTTAGAAAAGAGAAACACCGCTAACTCGAACTTCTAATAAATTTTCGCAGCAAATCAGGTAAAAGAATCGAACGGCAAGAGATACTTTTACCATATGTATGGCGAGCAGGGAATTAGCGCCCATGTGACTGATAACAATGAAGAGATTCTCATCGGCGCCCCCGGCATTCACACTTGGAGAGGTAAGGGATTCAACCAATCAGAGGTTGTAGAAGGATAGTCTAATTGGTTTTATTTTCCAGGTTCGGTAATTCGATACCATGTCAAAACTGACGACAATGACATCGGTCTGAGTCGACGCGACTTGGATAGCCCTCGAGTGGCACGACAAAGCACGGCGCTGACATACACAACAGAAGTCCCAAATCCAGAGTTATGGAAACAGCAAACAGATTCGTACTTTGGATACGCGGTCAGCTCGGGAAATTTCGACAGCACTCAGACGAACAAGATATTCTATGTTGCAACAGCACCGCAGGCTAACGAACAGTCGGGAGAGGCATACATCTTCGACATCGTCAAGACGGGCTATGGAGAGTACACCATCAAGAAGTACTACACCTTCCACGGAACCAAGTTTGGTGAATACTTTGGATATGCTGTTTTGGCTGAAGACTTGAATGGCGACGGACTGACAGATGTGATTATTACCGCTCCTCAATTCAGTTCGAATGACAATGTCGATCAGGGTGCGGTCTATGTATACATCAACAAAGGAAGGGTAAGTTTGTGAAAGATCTTGCGGCTGGTTTATGGATCTCTTATGAATCTCTCCCCGCATTCAGTTTGTCTTTGAACTTCAAAAGAAGATCATATCACCTATCAATGGCAGAGGACGCTTTGGATCGACTATTTCCAAGCTAGGTGACATCAATCATGACGGTTATAATGGTATGGAACTTTAGCTTTCTCTTTGGTTTATATTTTAAAATCGGTCTTATTTTTTACAGATATCGCCATTGGAGCTCCTTTCGCCGATAATGGTGCCGTATTCATCTACCTGGGTAGCTCGAAGGGTCTTCGCGAAATTCACAGTCAAAAGCTGGCAGCTGTTCCAGCAACAACCTCTTGGGGCCCTCAGATGTTCGGTCATGGCTTGTCACGAGGATCCGACATAGACAACAACGGCTTCAATGACTTTGCAATCGGTGCCCCTAACGCCGAGTCCGTGTATATCTATCGTGCCTATCCTGTGGTGAAAATTCTAGCCACCATCAACTCCCTTAGTCGAGAGATCAAACCAGATCAAAATCAATTCCAAATAAAAATTTGCTACATGATTTCGACAACTTCAACGAAAGTCCAGAATCAAGATCTTGCATTGAGAGTTCTTGTCGATCCACAGGTTAAGCGTGTGACTTTGAAGCAAACCAATTCGGGTGAACTGGTATTTAATGCGACGGCAATAACGCAGAACCAGTGTCGTTCCTTGGATGCGACGGTGCGATTCAGTACGGCTGACATATTTAAGCCAATTGAACTGGAGATGCATTACGATTTGGTCAATGGGGTGCCGAACTCGGAAGGTAAGTGTTTCTTTTGTTAACTATTGTCGAGGGTGACATTCAAGATCTAACCCCATTCTTGCGTCACAAAACGGCGGGCTACGTTTAAGATGGGAGCGTCATCTAACCCATAAATAGATTAAAGGCAGTTTTGTCAATTCTTTAATAATGTAACAATTGGTACCTATACAATAGAAAGACTGCTATTGAAAGTTCCTTGTTGGTACCTACCAATTGCGAAGTTGCAAACTTAACTTACATTTGCCTTTGTTTGTCAAAACTTTTTCTAAGGCCTAGAGCAATTTTGTAAGACAGATAATAAATGATCGTTGCTAAGTTTTTGACGTTTCCTCTTTAGTTTGGGATTTTAAGAACTTGTAAGCAACTTTCTGTATTTCAAACAAAAAATCGGAAACAGTTCTGGAAAAATGGCGATTGCCTTAAAAATATCTATTTACCAAAGTTTCTCAAATGACAGTTGACATTAAATGTATATACCCTTGCAATATTTGTAGCAAATATTTTTTTTTGCTCTGAAGGCAAAAAAGTACCTACTCTGACAGCGCGCAATCGAATCCCACATTAGGTCTGTTCCTTTACTTTTAAATCTTACGAATTTTTACTCATTGCCGTTCCCTAACTCGAAAAATCCCTAAAAGAGAGCGTCGTCGAGAGAGCAAGATATCACTCCACTGAGAATCTTACGAATTTTTACTCAACAAATCTCTTGGTGCAAAACGTGGTAAAGCTGTCAGTCACCTTACAATTATTAACGGCTAATTTGAGGTTTATCCCAATTAGCATATGCGTCCATTTGTTTTGATTGAATAATCTCCTCAAGATTATTTTCTATTTCGATAGTGGCAACGAATTTCTTTCTTGCTGTAAAAATAGACAATCTGTACAAAATATTTCACTTTCACTTTCACTCGAATTTATCAAAAATAAGTTCGATTATTTCCGAATCAATTTCATAGCTAATATTATTTTAACGTCTTTTTGAATTGTGTATCTGCCATTTTTCTATAAAAGCGTTCCCTAACTCTTTCGTAAATGTCTCTCTTTGTGAGAGATTCTATCCCCGCCACTGCCATTTTGACAGTCTTTTCCATTCTTACTACAAAAGTAAAGGAACAGACCTATTATTTCCGGTCACTTCTCCGATAAAAGCAATTAAAATCTGTTAAATTGAAAAGATTGAGAAGAGTTCAAAAAAAAAAACAATTATTTAAGCATTCTAATCTTTATTTCATACATGCCTTCGCAATCTTGGATTCACATTCTTCCGCCCGATGACAATTGACTCCCTCTTATCTCGTGCCAGAAAATACAAATTCGCTTATTTTAAGCTTAATTTAATTTACGATAGAGATTAATGGAGACTTTCATTAGGACAAAATTCCTTCTTATTTAAATCACTTTAAAGTTCTATATCCCAAGAAAATAATATATTGACGTTCAAAATGTTCAACTTTCAGAATTTTGCGAAAAATGTGCCGCTGTTGATCCAGCTGAACCAAAAGTTAACATAGAAAAGATTATTTTCAGCACTGGCTGCAAGAGTGACATTTGCGTTGCTGACTTGGAAGTCAAAAGCTCCGGCTTACAGTAAGTACCTTAAATTAATTAGTTGGGCGATTTTGTATTCATAGCAATATCTTAATCTTTACAGACCCACTTACATCCTCGGTAGTAGTAGAACAATAGCTGTTACCTACGATGTAACAAACTTTGGTGAAACTGCCTATCTACCTCAAATCAACATAACATCATCGAATAAGATGCCGTTCGCTAAGATACCCTCTTCGTGTGATCAACACGAACACGTCCTTTTGTGTGACTTAAATCGAGGACAACCGATGGCTGTTGGTAGCAAGCAAAGTATAACTATCGTCTACGATGTAAGTCGCATTGAGGGCACATCGATGACATTGACTGCAGCCGTCTCTAGTACAGGCAAGGAATTAAATCCGTCCAATAATTTAGCTAAGGACCTCATAGCTCTGCAGGAGTTCACAGAAATCGAAGCGATTGGGTGAGAATAATTGAATAATATAATTTTGGTTCACCCAGTTGTGTCATTTGAAAAAGGATGTGACAGCTGAATTTGCCCGTATTATATTATTTTACTTTAAATTTTGCCAATGCGCTACATACGAGTAGTAGCTTCTAGCATGTTGTATTGCACTCTACTACAAAAAATGATAGTAGGTAATGTGCGCCTACTTTTACGCAGCAATTTTATTTCCTCTGTCAAATTAATACGGAACTCATTTCTACTGTCACGGACAATGATCGACTAAGGGAATAATGGCAAAAGTTTTTAACAGCGTATTAAACTATATTTTTATTTCTTTTTAGTAAACCACACACATCACACATTAATTTAGAGAAAGTATTTAAAACGGCCGAGATCATAAACAATTATGAGGTTAGTTCTTGACATTACCCCAAAAATTAATTGATCATAAGTCATAACGAACACTCTTTTTTGTTTAGATCAAAAGTAACGGACCAAGTCGGATTCAGGAACTCGAAATCGCATTCGAAATACCAATTGCGTACAAATTTTATGAATCAAGTTTCACACTACCAATTGTTGACATAAACAATATCACAGTCCAAGGAGTTTACGATCGTCAATTGCTTGCCGTTGAACTTTATCAGAATAAGACCTTGCTGCTCGCAAATCCAACCGAAATATCCTCGACATCAACTCGAACTGTAGTTGTACAAAACGGAAACCAAATTGTGTACGAGTCGACGAAGATCGATTCGATTCCTGTGGAAACAGATTCGGACAGTAAGTGAAATCAATCCGCTATACCATTAATCATTTTAAGTGTCCAGACTAAACTCACAATTGCGAAATTTTCTAAACAAAATTACATATTGTGACCTCCTAATTATATAAGGTGAAGATTAAAAATGATTATTAGCAAGGCCCAATGTTTTTTTTTTTTTAATTCTTTCAGTCATTTCACTTAAATATAATTAAATTTATTTATAAAAATGAAGTTTTTAAAATGTCACCTTTTCATTGCAGAAGTCTTGTCGGCCGGAGTGCGAAGAACGCGGCGCGATGTTAAACAAGCTGCATCCAAGAGTGAGTATATCAGATCTGCCCAAAAGAATCCACACAATCTTCTCAGCGACGAACTAATGGGAACTTTGCCCGTCAACCGAACTATCGTGTTCAGTTGCATTGACCCTGAAATAACGTTGTGCGCAAGAGCTGTCCTTAAAGTGTACAACTTCATGCCCGATATGCCTGTGACGATCACACTGAAATATCACGTGGATTTGAAAGAAGTCAACGACGTTCTCATTGAACCGTGGGAGTTCTTTGTCATCGTCACCAAATTGGACATCTCGAAAGTCGGTGATGTCGATGGGTATGTTATCCTTTAAAAAATCCCCCAATCGATCATAATCTATAAATCGCTATTTCGGTTGCAGAAAATCCACAAAAATCACGCGAAAGATCGAATACAATGTGATATCAAAGCATCAGTTGTACAGCACACCCATTTGGGTGATTATCCTTGCGATTTTGGGAGGACTTTTAGTTCTGGCTGCAATAGCTTATGGCATGCACAAGGTAAGTTTGAAAACATATAAAAAACAACCACAATAATTGAATCTTTTTTTTAAATTTTTACAGGCTGGTTTCTTTAGAAGAGCAAAGAAAGAGGAAATGGACAAACTTGTCCAGGAGCGACAACAAGCCGAAGACACCGAAGATGAGGGCTAGAAACGATACGTCTAACGTTATGTGCTGTGTATATCTTCCTGTGCATAAGCTCTGGAGTAACTCAGGGGCAGACACGCAAAAATCACTTAAATATACCAAATGTTTATACGGCTTAGATATTAATTTAAACTTTAGTCCATAAGTGAAAGCTGCCATGTAAATTATTTATCTTGTTTAGTCGGTATTTTGTTAAAAACGAAACAAAGAGATATGTTATGAAAAATTGCTTAGAGTGATAAATATTATTTTAAATGACTGTATTAGTAGAATATATTATAAATATTAATGTTAGAATTGAGTGGAAGAATTACTCCAGGAGCTATAGACATATATTGTTCGGTTAAATTAATTTTGAGCTGTATGTATGTATGTAGTCATAGTTTATGGAGTTTTCTTTTTTTTAACTCAAACAACTATTTTAGTATTTTTATAATAAATTGTTATTTTTTTATAAAGTTGTATGTTTTAAATTTAATTATGTGAGCACAAAATGATGATAAAAACGGCAGCGAGACTATTTTTGACACAATATTAACAGCAATATTACAGGCTGCATTTGACGACATAACATTGAGAAAAGGTGAGTTGAGTTAGAGCTCTGTGGTTAGGCTGTGATTCAATCAAAAAACTATACCCACAAATTATAAAGTAAAGCTGTCAACGGGAAGCAGGAAGCTCCTTACCTCATTGATGATGCCATTCGGATTTTTCATCCAAAAATGATAGGCTTCTTTCATAAGTCTTCAAAATAAAACCCACACTAGTGGTTGTGAGAAGCAATGTCAATTTTGGTAATTTTTCAGTGTGAGCAAAAGAAATTTATCTTAAGGTTTTCAAATCTATTGTATTACATAGTCCAAGTAAATTAAAGCTGTTCAGTTTTCTTCATATTTAACGGTTTTTAATTGTTGTAGAGTGATGGGACCTGGACTAAAAGAAAGCTAAGGAAAACGAGAACTTTGTAATATAAAAAACTCGAATATGGCTTATGTCGACATAAGCTATTTCAACTTATTGCCACAGCCATATAGTATTGTCTCTGCTATAAACAGCTTTTTAGACTAGATTTTTAGGCCCGATTCGCCAGGGTTAATTTCCTGGTGAATTTTTTAATCCGGAGTTTTTTATTCTTTTTTTATTTTTTATTTTTTATTGGAGGCCCCGGTTTGTTCCACTTCGATCTATGCAAAAATAAAGATTCCAACCGATAAACCGACAGAAATATAAAATTCTGAATATGGTCCATTTTTGTTTGTTTTTGGTATATAAGACTTAAAACAAACTCCATATCAGCGAAAGTAACGTGCAACGTCTAATGTCAACCTCCTCCGAGTCAGTCTGACATTTTATGCAGGATAAGTTGTCTTCTCTCTGTTTTGCTTTAATCTCAATTTGGGGAGATTCTCGTGAAATCGTGTCCTTAGGGCCCGGTTCTGGACAAATATCCGGGTTTATACTGGTGAATGAATAAAATATAAATTTCTTTCGTTCTCTTGGCAACGCGGCCAACCTGCTACATTTTCTCCAATCTACTCCATTCCTGCATTTTACAACTGCCATCCCTATCCCACTGTCAACTTACGCTGTAAATAAACGTCAAAAAAAAAGGTGTCGGTGAAAATTCTTCTTTCTGTGCTGAGTATTTTTGGAAAAAAAATGTAAAAATGTTGAAATAAAAGTGCTCAAGTACTCGATTAAAATTTGTGCATCAAAGTAATTTAAAGTGTTTCCTAGTCCAGCACTGTCTGTTTGTGTCAAAAGTATTCTAAGCACTAGTTAACCGCTAGCAATCCGATCTCGTTTTTCTTTCGCGTTTTTTTTTTTGCCGTCCCACAAAAATGCGACACCCCATTTGATTGTGGCTCGCAAGAAGTATTTTAATTTATTTATTTATAATCGAGAGCACACACCTTGTTGCTTCATTTCCGCGCCAAACGATGAATTTCGCATGGAATTACCTATTTGTCTTGATCTGGATTGCATACCTTATCGGATCAGGTGTCTTTCTATTTTCACGAGGATTCCTCTTATCCAGAGTCTCGAAAACAGATGTTAGTACGTGCAGGCGACTATCCAGCAACCCGGATGAGGTAATTCTTTGATATCAACCGTAGTATGACGTCAATGTGAAGTTCTTGCAAGATTGCAACAGTAATTTGATAGGCATCGGAGAAGTGATTCATGCGTTTCCGTTTCCAATTGGATACTACAAAACTGCCTACTCTTTCCCTTTGCAGGAGTACTATTTGAGCGACGCAATTGTTCAGGAAATCTTCAAGGATGTGAACGCCTCATCGAATTTGTGTCTTCCACAGAAATCAAAAGTTATTATTCTAGTGATCGATGCCTTAAAGTATGAGTTTGGCGTGTTCAAACCGAACTTATCTGACCCCCTACCGTACGAGAACAAGTTAACAATATTCAACGATCTACTGCTGGCTGAACCGGAGCGCAGTCGGATAATGCGATTCCGTGCCGATCCGCCAACGACAACGCTACAACGGCTGAAAGGACTTACAACTGGCAGTCTGCCAACGTTTATCGATATAGGCTCGAACTTTGCATCACCAGAGATTAACGAAGACAATATTATCGATCAGATGGTGCACAATAATCTGGGGGTGGTGTTTATGGGCGACAGCACGTGGACAGACCTCTACCCACGACGTTTTATGCGCTCTTACTCTTATCCCAGTTTCGACATTTTCGACCTGGACACTGTCGACAACAAGATAAAGAAGCACTTGCCCATAGAGCTGGAGAAAGATGACTGGGAGGTGTTGATCGCGCATTTCCTCGGTGTAGATCATTGCGGACACAAACATGGCCCACTGCATGAAGAGATGTCGCGGAAGCTAACCGAAATGAACGAGGTTATAAGGTACAGCGTTTTCCTCTGATTTCCTGTCTGTTTCTAATTGAATATTCTTCATAGGTCTGTAATCGAACGCATGGACAATGAAACAACTCTGCTAATTATGGGCGACCATGGAATGACTATCTCTGGCGATCATGGCGGTGAATCTGATGACGAAATCAACGCGTTGCTGTTTGCCTACACGAAAACGAAGAAGTTTGTGACGAGCGATTACGGATCTGACAGCAGCGCTCTTCAGCAGGTAAGAGATATGTTATCTACTTTTGGGTCGATTGCCATTGCGGCAACAAAGAGTAAACATCGCGATTGTATTGTGTGCTGTTACGCGCCTTTTGTGATCCTACTTACAATCATTCCCAATTTGATAAGACGGCAGGCCAATTTACGTCAATTAACTGCCCACGTTCGCATTATGCTGTTTAAAGCGGTTGTCCATGTTAATCGGATTTTATGACTCAAAGTGTCGTCATCTAATTAGTTAATACCCCCAATGGCTGTGCTTCCGAAGCTTTCTTCCGAATTCATTTGTTTGCCTCTGCACCGGTTGCCATCGAATAGAAGCGTTGAAATGTATGACGTACGGGGAAAGATGAAACCAGCTGCTTGCCAATTTGACCGTGTAAAGCACATAACAATCCACTTATCCAATGGCAGGCCTCTTCCCGTCCCCCTACATCTACTACGATCGGCCATCGCAATTAACCCAATCATTTGCAATACTTCCAGATCGACCTCGTCCCGACACTAGCCACAATTCTCGGCATACCCATACCCTACTCGAACTTAGGTCTCGTAAATTTTAACATAGTGCCCGATGTGGCAGTACCGTTCATGTCGAAATACCAAGCTCTACTGCTGCATGCCTGGCAAAATGCTCATCAAATCTACAAGTACTTCTACAACTATGCGCTGGAGAACAAGCGAACATTTGGCTTTGAAGAAATGGAATCAATGGAGAGCAAATTCCTCCTGCTAACACACCGCGTCAAGACAATCTACTCAGAAGCGGCCTTCAAGAACTTCGTGGTTGACCTCAACTCGCACCTGCGTCAAATTCTCAGCATTTGTCGTGAGATTTGGGTGAAATTCGACGCCACCCAAATGTCCCAGGGTCTACTGATCACATTCTTGCCGATATTCTTCGCCTTTCTGCTCATCAACAACTCGCGCGCTGCAGACTTCCCGAAGATCTTCACTGTGAAAGTGGTTCTCTACACCTATCTGATGAATATCGCCAGTGGTGTCTTTGGCTATCGCTACTACAAGAGTTGCTCCTTCAAAACCGAAGAGCACGGTGTCATATTCTTTACCAACATCCTGAGTACGCTGATCCTGGTATTTTTGACGTTGAAAAACTGGGGCGCCATCGCCACCAACTGGAGCGGAATGAAGCGCTTTGGCAACATGACCACCCGATGCATTTGCTTCATCCTCATTTCGGTGTTCTTCTCAAACAGCTTCATCATACAGGAGCCGAAAATTATCTCGTACCTCCTCACTGCCGTGATTATTCTTTTGATCTACGAGATCCTACAGCACAGCCTCAAAATAGACTTTAAGGCAAAGTTTCGGCTGGGGGTCTTCTTCAAATCGACAGCGTTCAAGTTGGTCTTGGCCGGAATCCTGGCGATTGTTCTGCTACGATCGGCCTACTCACTGTTTCGGTGTCGCGAAGAACAAGGCGATTGCGGAGATTTCTCGAATAACTCGAGTGGGTTCTCCTTCAAGCGGCCCACAAAAGCAAAGACGTACCTCTTCTCGGTTGTGGTTGTCGTGTTGTATACGACGCTGACCCGCTTGTATCTGCGCTCTTGTGGAAATCTAACTGGCTCTTCGGTTAATGTGCTTCTGGCTCGTTATGGTCCAACCATTGCGTCCATTTGCGCCGGAGGACATATTCTTCTGACCAACAGTGCGGTCAAGAACATCAAACGGAGCCACATCGATGCGATGGCGCTGATGATCTACGGCCTTCTTCTGCTGCAAATCGTTGTGGTGTCTGTGTCACCGTTGATGACATACGTTCTGCCGCCGAAAAATACCATGATTTCGGTAAAGAGCCACGAAGGAGTCGTGCCCGAGCTCTTTAAGAAAATGAAGCAGCACTACGACGGCGACGAGAGTGATCGCAGCTATGAGATCCCTGTGGTCTATGGCCTAGCGACGGTTTATTCTTCGATTTTGATTTCGTTCGGAGTGTTCCTTGCCATGGTTTTAATTGTGCTGCTGGAGCCCAAGTCTTCGATTGGCATGGTCACTTGCATAGCAGTGGCTGCCATCATCCTTGTGGTCCATTCAATACTGCGATACCGCACCGCGACAAGCTTTGGTAAGGTTGACATCATTTTTTTATGGAAATTTCCTTACTATCTCTTTTTTCCAGAGACCTGCATCCAGCCGACCTTCACTGCCATAGTGGGATGGTACCTGCTCTCGAATTTTTGTTTCTTCGCCACCTCGCACCAGACGACGCTGTCGCAGATAGATTGGCGGGCTGCGTTCGTCGGTCGCACCGCATACATTGGCAATTCGAACTTCGTCTCGGGAATCCTCGTCATTTTCAACACATTCTGCGGCCAAATCTTCTTCATGTGCATGTACGGCCTGCTGAGCTCGGAGACGTTCTCAATTTTCGCCCTATTCCCGACGCTGATACGATCCAACTCGAAGGAGAAACCCAAGGAAACCGACCCGCGACTGGGCAACCAAAACAGGTCAAACAGTGAAATCTCCCAACAGAACGTCGGATTTGACATCACTCGCGGTGAGCTGATACTCTTCGAGAACGAGAGCGTATACCTAGGGACGCTATTCAAGCTCGCCACACAATTTTTCATGCTTCAAGGAGTCAAGGTACTTTATATTCGCATACTACTTATCAAACATTCAGTGATTATACCTTGCTTCCAGATCTTTTGTGCAATGATGGCGTGCACGATACACTGCCGCCATCTGATGGTGTGGAAGATATTCGCTCCGCGGTTTATCTACGAAAGTCTGGCCACGTTTGTGTCTTTCCCCGCGATAATCATCGGCTATTTGCTGGTCGTGCGAGTGCACTGGTCGGTCGATAGGTTAATTAATAGAATAAATAAAATTAAATAGACAATTTGTAAGCCAATTTTGAATCATCCGTTTTCTCCAAACCACAAAGAGCGCTCTGAACCAGTCAAGCGGCTTCGCACAACCACTCACTCAAGCAATATAAAAGAGGATATGTTTTTCGTTTCCAATAAGAAAGAAAAAACAAAAGCGAACGTTGCTGTTGGATGTGTAATTTGGAAGATTTTTCCGTTTGTTGTTCCTTGTTTTGTGTTTTCTATGTCTACACGCAAAAATGAATTGAAATACACGTTTTTTTTTTGTTTTTTAATTTATAAGAACATGACCGTGTGTTTTCTTTGGTATTTATTTTCGGAAAAATGTCCTAGAAAATGTTAATAGCACAGCGGCAAAAGTTGAAAATTAGTACGAAATGTATGTAACGGATGATATTCAGAGATGAAAACTGCTACTACAATTTTGAAAAATGTCAATTGGAGGAGGGAAATCCAAGCGGGGTATCCGTTGGAACGGAAAATTCTCCGCAACGCAGTTCGTCGGAGGCTTTAACTACATTCAATTCGTCGTGGACAAAAAAAAAGGATTTATGTTTACCAACTTCACTGCAAACAAATACCGGGAGCAAATTTTTTTTGAAGAATATCACGTTTGTCGTATAAAGCTGGGGTGGAATCGGCTAAGCTAAGGTGATAGTTGATAGTTGACAATCAAAATCATAGCGTAGTATGCAGATGATCCGAAACGAAATTTTCCGGTGGTCTCCAAAAGGACAACGAAACGTCTGCGAAAAGGCAGCGGAAAATAATTTGTGGAGGTTTTTATCAGCTGCTACACAAGTAGCAGTGTTACCATCACTGTCAATTTATCTCCGATTTGGATACTCGAACTTTTCGTTGGCTCCTTAAAATTTTCATTTGGTATTGTCCTAATTTAGATATTTACTTTAAAGTTTCGTGATTTTTTGGCTAGTTAGGTATTTATAAAAAAAAAATGCATAGGTACTTCAATAACAAACGTATTCTTTTCGCATGACGAAACCGTAAACACTTTTTTTTTTTGCTTTTTTTGACCACTTAAACTTGATGGCTGAACTCATTCTTGGTCTTCAAATGTTGCTTATGAATTATAAAGTAAGTTTATCAAAATATCGGCAAATTACCTTTAAATATTCTAGAAAAAGATTTTAGAAATTTTTCCGTATGAACAATTTTTTCCGATCAACTTCTTAGTTAATTCCACAAAAAACATCAAAAAATCATTCCACTGAAATATTTAATTTCTTTACTGTTCCATCTGTCTGAATTTGTGCTATGACCGCCTATTTTTTATTTATCGTCGTCCTTAAACAATTTAATAAGTCTGCCAATGAGTTTAGGTAATTTTGGCGCCAAAATTTTCCAACTTGCCTCCATACCTCTTATAAATCTGGTAACACTGGAGTACAAATGTCAAATTTTCGCAAGCAAATAATGTCCCGGGCAATAAACGTGTGCGAAAAGAGAGTGGTGAATTGTACCAAGCAATCTACTACAACTAACCACTTTTCCGCCATCATTTCGCAGCATCTGCGTACCAGCTGCGTACTGCAATCTGCAAAACGAAAAGGAGAGCGAAATTTTTCGTTCATGATTTCGTTGTGTCACTTTTGTATGGGATTTTCCGTTTCGGGTCATCTGCGTACTGAGCTTTACGTCCACGTAAGGTGATTATCAAATTGACAATGGGGCATATTCATAGATCTTTGATAAGCTATTTCTATGTTATAACTAAGCTAAACCGGAGTTTATGTAATTCATAGACAATTTAAACCCATGTCTAAACGAAAAACTCGAGTCTAACATTAAACACGACAGAACGTATGTTTAAGTTGTTTTTAACTCCATTAAACGTCAAAACCAATTGAACGAAAGGAAAATTTATGAATTTCACAAATAATGTGATATTTGGTTCCATTATACCTACCGTCAACTGCCCTAACTTTGACCGGGCCCCTAACATTGACCAAAAACAGGAAAATGTTTTCAACCACTCTGGCGCGTAGTTCATGTACGATTTCAAAGTAATTCTTGGTTTTTCATGTTCATCTATTAGTCAACAGATGTCATATTATACGTTAAAGAGTACTGTCGATTGAATGTGAGTTTTGGCGGCAAATTTCAAAGTGGTACTAAAGTAGCGTAGTTTTGTGTGTTGCAAACTTTGGTCCGTTATACCTAAACAATCGCTTGTATAACAAAATAAACATTTGAGGTGAGTAGTTTAGAGTTATTTTATATTAAAAAATATATAGTTTGTGTATAAAAATACTAGGCAATTAGAAATAATACGGTTTTTGTGAAAGCAATTCGAATGCTCATGACAATTCCTAACATTGACCGCCTGGATCCTAACATTGACCACTGCTTTTTTTTAACTTTTTCTAACAATTATAAATATTTAATTGAATATATTACCCTAAATACTTCATAAAACTAGTTCTTCGTAATTTAATTTAATATTAATTTAATATTCTTGTAAATTATATGTTAAAATTAGGTTTCTTTCAATTTACATTATTTGAGGTATTAAAAAATTTTAAAAATATATAATGTATATATATTAAATAATCAGTAAAGGATTTCCAGTTAAAATTAAATTTTTCTGATAAAAATAAAATAATAAAAAAATATACTTAAAAAATCTTTTTTGCTGGTACATTTTCTTCGCTGGTCAATGTTAGGAACTTGTTGCCCTAACATTGACCGCACACTTTTTCCTACATAAATCAAAAATGAATCGACAAAATTTGATAAATCCTTGGTTTTATGATACAGAACGATAGTCCCCATAATCTGAGAGTCGAAAGTTGTGGATATCTATAAACAGAGCTGTAAAATTCAACGTCAAAGTTCAAAACTGGTCAATGTTAGGGCAGTTGACGGTAACAACTATACATTTCCAGTTGTTCTTTGTGTTACTCTGATTTGGCTTACATTTTTCCGTGCTGAGTTCTTCATCCGATGCCACTGGTCTTTTAGCTTCGGGATTCTGTTATATCCAGCAGCTTTCATATTTATTTGAATATCTAACCCTGCGGCTTTTTTTTTGATGAAATCATATATTCAAATATTTTTTTTTCTGCTTTCTACCAGTTTTGTTCTCCTGCTCTTTTTATAATTTCTTTGTCACAAAGTATTTATGTAATAGATTTGTAGTAGAATACACGTTAGACTCGGGTCTAATTAAACAGAGCTGCCAAATTCTTTATGAATAGCAGTTGTGTTTTTCCTGTGGGTTAACTTTAGACTCGAGTTTAGTTAGACCCAGGTTTATATTATAACTATGAATATGCCCCAATCTCTTTTTTGCGATCAATTTCATGTGACAGCTATTTAGGTGTCACTTTCATAGGTATACACCGCGGCTTCGACTTCAATTAAATTAAATAGGTACTTTCGTAAAAAAGAATATGCATATATTAAAAAAATTAAAATGAAAAAGTTGAATTTGAAAATTCTTGAAGTGCAATGTTTACTTCATTCTAACTTTTCTGCAGATATGAAGAAAATAATTGCAAAAAAGTTCAACTATTAAGAAGAAGCCTGAGAAATAAAACAAATATCGCGGAACTTCCAAACCCGATTTGAGAATGCATTATTGGGACTCAACTCAACGCATATTCCACCCATCCTTCAATTGGCTGCAACTTTAAATCTTCTGTTTTAAATTTGCCCATTAAATTTGTCAGTTAAACGGTTGATGTAACTCGTATCATGATTATGAGGCCAATGGAAAAGGAGAACATGTTCTTCAATCGGAAGGGAAGGCATAGTATAAATGCATAAATATGGAAAGGATCCGTATTTGCTCTTTTTTTAAACAATAAACAAATTTGTTGTAATTTGCGATTATATTATTATTCACAAATTCACTTACAATTTTCACAGTAAAAAAGAAACACTTCGAATATGTACCTATCAGCTACTCCGAATGACATCGTCGGTAAGGAAGTGACGTCTAAAACTCTAAGTGCTGCCAATTATCCATCATTTTTTGGTGATCGTTTTACGCAGAGCAAAGAAGAGTTGATAATCAAAAACGACAATAAAAAAAGTGACAATCAACCATCACCTTAGCCGATTCCAGCCCTGTAAAAATGTCGCTGAAAAGCACACCTTGATCTTACAAAAATGCTGTTCCGATCTGTAACACCAGTATATAGAAGGCGCCATTACGTTTTTGTTGATGCCTGGAACTGTCACTACATAAACAAATACGAATCGCACGTCAGTTTCCATTGACAAGTTCGACATAAACTCTGCGTAAGTGGTAACAAACAAATAAGTTACACATCATTTATAAATGCGGTTGGAATAAAACGAAATATACTACTCGAGTTCGTTACTGTTCTAACACATATATTTCTGTTTTGCTTTTTTAGTGTTAACATTAGATTTCATCGTGTATGGTGTAGGTGTCACCTACATTGTTCAATAGTTGTCTTAAAAGTACATTGAAAATAACTTAGTTCATTCTGGAAATGTTTCCCTTCTCTCTCTTTCTTTGGTAGCAAATCAAATATTCCAAAATAAACAATTAAGTAATGAAAACAGTATCAGTTTTGTATTTTGTTTTCTCTGCGTTTCCTTTTTCTTCTTTACATTACGGTTTAACTAATGCTACATTGATTTATTTTAAAGCTTAAACATTACAAAATATTTGACTAAGATTCTCAATAAAATAGTTTTACTGTTTTTCTGTATTCGTTATTGAAAGTACGCAATAAGTAACATAGTCAATATTAATACATCTGTCAAAAACAGGTATTGCTCTTTTTGTATAACAATTTAGCTTGCAAACGCGTGGGCCATACTTACAATCGTTTCAAATGTTCACCTCAAACCTAATCCAGTTCACAATATCCATTGTTTTTCATGCAAATTATTACTATTGTGAATTTGTTTGGAGTGAACACGAAACAAAAAAAAAAATAAACACATTTATAGCACATTTGCTTTAAGTACTCGAATGAAATTAAAAATAAAATTAAAGCCATAAGTTTAAAGATAAGTTTAATTTCGAGAAAGCATTCACAATAGTTACTTAAATAGAAAAATAAAACATTTCTGCTCGTTAAGTACAATTAAGGAGTTTTTAAAGAAAATAAAAAAAAAACTCTAGGATCGTGTTTTGAGGTTTTCTAATTTTCTTCCTTATAAATTGAAAATTAAATAAAATCAGGCAAAAATAAAAGTTGAGTCTTAGAAAGTATAACTTTAACGTTACTACACTGTTGCATTTCTTATATAATATATTCTTTTGTTTTACTTATATGCAACTTAGGCTAGATGGTGTTCTTCTAAATCTTTTCTGATTTTCGCTAAAGAAATTCTCTACGGACAGTTACAATAATAATTAAATTACTAGTTAATAAATTAACTAACCCTTTGCATGACCGTTAACAATCAATTGTGTATTCGATACTCCATTTGTTTTGGATTTCATGTAAGCGGTGCCTTGGTCTAAAAATAAAATAAAAGACAAATTTTCCAATTTTTGTTTTCTGATTTGTTTTTTTTTTTTTTTTTTTTTCATTTTTGATTGCAAAATTTTGAAGGAAATTATTAAACGAAAGGAAAAGTTTCATTTCAAAAACAAAGCCAATAAAGATATAATTTAGAAAAATCCATATCCAAAAAGACTTAAATGAGAGTTCAAGCTAAACGACTATTGTCAAATGTGATTACAAGTGATCTTTTACAGGGTGATCTTTTATTTTGCTGCTAGTTTCTACGGGATGGGTTTTATCAGTGGGAATAGAAGGATAGTTAAAAGTAGAACCGTCACCTGAATTCAAGGATTTTAAAATTTAAATTACAAGATAGGGAAACATAATATCAATTCGTTGCATTATTGATAAAACAAAAAAAAGAGTTGTGTTTCCAAACTTTTCGAAATGTCAGAAAAGAGGGGTAAATGATATGGCCCTTTAATTTTGAGGTTGCCATAAAGCACTTAAAGTAGAACCACATTAGGTCTATTCCCTTACTTTTGTAGTAAGAATGGAAAATACAATTCAAATGGCAGTGGTGGGGATAAATTCTCTCACAGAGAGAGACACTTACGAAAAAGTTAGGGAACGCTTTTGTAGTAAACTATGAAAAATGACAGATATGACAGATAAATAATTCCATAAATTGCAGTGGTAAAGAATATTTTCAATACGATGGAATGTTCGGGGAGAATATTTATTTTGCCGCCTGTTAATACCATTTTAATAGAACGCAAGAAATCAAAACAAATTCAATCGAATGTCAAATATGACAAGAAATTTCAAATCAGCTGTTAATTGACAGCCTTTCGAATTTCTTACACCAAGAAATTTGTTGAGTACAAATTCGTAAGATTCTCAGTGGAGGGGAAATATCTTGCTCTCTCTCTCTATTACGAAAGTTTCGAGTTAAGGAACGGCATTGAGTAAAAATTCGTAAAAATTCGTAAGATTTAAAAGTAAAGGAACAGACCTATTGTGTTGCATGGAAGTAATCTACCAAAGGCAAATGGCCGATCACTCTGAAATTATGTGTCGACCGTAATCGGATTAGAAACCAGGGGTCGAATCGCCACTTCCGTGAACGAGCTATACGTTCACGGAATTATGTTGATTTTACAAAAACAAATTCCGTCTGGTAATGCTCGTTCACGGACGACGCGATTCGACCCCAGAGTCATCATTTCAAGACGACATTGTGCTTGTAACAGAAGCTGTAAAAATACTTCTGTGAGGCGATCATTCGAGTAAAAGAACACTTCGACTGTAATCACATTTCACTCTAATCATATTTTTAAGCAAAAATTATTCAAAAACCACTCTAGGGATAGTCACAGCGGGAGAAACAAGAAAAAACAAAAACATCTGAAGTATGAATGACGCGACTGACTGAATGGTACGCAGGGTAGCAAAGCTTTATGAATTTTTGGTTGTAAGTCGCAATTCTTTGGCCTTTGCATGATAAAACTATTTGTTTGTTTGTTGATTACTAAAAAATTTGCATCAATAAGATGATTTCGAAAAAAAATACGATAACGATAAGTGATATAAAAATAAATAAAATTAAAAATAAGCCTAATCAGCAGTTCTTTAATGTGAAAGACGGAGATATTAAATTGATTCATGTATACAGCTAACTGGGAACGTTCAAATACGATCAATGCGAAAAGCAGGTATATAAATGCCATGGTAGTGAATATTAACAAAATTATTGTTTGGTTCACATTGGTAAGTGTTCAAATTTATTTCTAGATAACTCAATAAGACATGGACTGAGTCGCCGCACACTTTTAAGTCGATTTTACATACAAAACAAACATATTTGTCATAATATCACAAACAAATGCGTTTTTGCTTGTGAATGGTGAAAACATTGACTTATTATATATATGGACTGCTAGTAGCCAACTTCACGCATGTTCCAAATATACTGACGCGCCACAGTTTGCCAGCGGAAAATAAAGTAAACTTCAAACGACCTAATTTATGTCGTTTTCCATTGGGATTTTCGGATTCTACTTTCAGATTTCAGATTTTTCGTTCCCAATGGAACATAAAACGAGATTTTTCTTTCTTCGCATTTGTGGTAGTGAGTGTTTCAAAATTCAGCTGTTCATAAATTGTAATTTAGGCTTATAGAAATCCTTTCAATTTATGTTGATATCCTTTGCAGCGGCCAAATGTATTTTTTTGGCTATTTTTCGCAGACTTGTCTTCTAAATACGTGATTCTGATTAATAACACACTTTAAAATTTGACAAATGTTCTGGTTGGTTTTGGTGTTAGTGTAAGTAGGTATGAATCTCGCTCATGTCGTTTTCCATTGGGACAGCAAAAAAAGCACTAATTTTCCACTCCCACGATATAAGTATTAGTTTGATTGATACATGGAAGATACCTGTAGGCATTTTTGTTTTCAGTTTATGGGTTAATAAGTAAATAAATTGTTATTTTCGTTTTCTTTTTCGTAATAATAAACATTCCTAAATAGTAATTGAAAAGCATTCTTTGTAGCTTTGCATCTTTCGAATAGATGACGCTCTTTTGTTTACATTTTACTATGGAAATGAGTCTCTTCGCACAAGATGTCGCTCTTTTGTTTACATGTTTCTATGGAAACATACTTTTTTTTTGAAAAAATGTAGCTTTTTTGTTTACGTTACTATGGAAATTTAAATTTGACGGCGGCTATGCTTCTTTGCTAATCCGCTAGCAAACTGTGGAGCCTGTGCTGTTTTGGAACATATTTTCTCGCAGAAGTATATGAAAATGACATTTCACTAGCAGTCCATATATAGTATGTCTATGGTTGGAAAGAAGTAAAGGTATTCTCTAGATTGAACAAATTGTGACAGCATCATGAAGATGTCCCGATTTAATTGGCTAATGGTCAAATTGCGCCTTTCACTCGTCAGTGCAATGCTTCTTTATATGAATGCCAATTGAATATCGATTCAAAATGTAAGACTTCTGGCATCCACATCGAGTATAAATGATGGTTCATTTATGCAAGAGCTCTAAAACTAATTCTACAGTTATACGTGTTAGCATAAACTACTACCTTATTATCCAGAGATGTTATTCAAAATAAAGAACTGCTGTGTCGACTAATATACATAAAGTTGGTTAGGAGTCCAAAAATATTTTAAGAAAATAGAAATTAAAATATATATGCGTACACTCATAACAATTAAATAATAATTAAAATGTTTGATCCTAGAATTCAGAAGTAGAAAACAAAATAAGTAACTAATGGCAAGTAAAATAATACACTACCTAAAATCGGAGCATTCGTATATGGAGCTACTCAAAAGGTGCTACACAATCCCAGTTTTCAACCAGTATCCAAGAGACTGACCTACTAGCAAGAGACTTAGTACCTTGCACACCTGTTGTTAGCATGTACAGCAACTAAGTAAGTAGCTCCGTAGACCCCAAGTCGTACACTATTTACGATTACAATACAATTGTCGTGTTTGTTCTAAATTCGTTCCTGAATTTTTACATCTATCCGTACCGTAATATATATATATACAATATACATTATACATAGATCGAGATGAATGAAATGATTTATAGGTTAGTATTCAAACAGAACTTAACGTGCATTATAATAAAGTGAATACATGCAATCCTTACGTACTAATTTATTAACTCAAGCGAAGATGCTACCCACAAACAACAAAAGCAGTAGAAAAAAAAAAGTTCAATCCCCATTCAAGATTGTTTGTAACAAATAAAAAAAAATCTAATCTAACAGATTACAAAAAAAAACTAGCTATATATGGATAGAAAAAAAAAAACACAATCATTTCGTCTTTCAATGCTACACTTTTGATTCATTCTTTAGCAAGCATCATCATTCATCACCGACATCATCGTCGACGTCCTCATGGTAATGCTTACACTTTTCCTTACCATGCAACGAATGACAGAACTTCTTGGTCACACTCCAATCTTCCTTCAGTGACAAGTTGAACATCGAATAGTCTGGATCACCAGTGACCTCTTTGACAATGTTTAAGAACTTCGGCAGGCAGTTCTTGAGCGCATCACCGGACAACGATGAATATGTTTCCAAGAGAATTAGGCCTTTGCATCTAGTCCAATGAATGGGAGTAAATTTGAGTGTTTCAAAAAATTTCGATAAAACCATGACTCACCTTGGATGGCTGGGCTCCCTGTATATGTCCAATTGAAAATATTGGTTGTTGATTAAAAAGCAGCGACGTTTTTTATAGATCGTAAAGTGTGTATAGTCGCGCTGTGCCAACAAGTTCATGTAATCACGATGGGTTAGTTGTGTTTTAACCTCAACCGCCTGACCGTGAAGATGCGGCCGACGAATTGTATGGATATAACTCCAATGGTTTTTCTGGCCACGCTTGCGAAGCCTTGCTTGTACTTTTGGTCCTGAGGATTGTAAATAATGATGGACAACATCAAAGTCTTGAAACGGTGGAAATTCGGAATCGGGCGGCAAGCTACCAACTGAATTAACAACATACGTTAGTAAATATGTCTGCGCTATAAAATGCTAAAGTATATACCCAATAATTTGAGTTTTCTTGAGGAGGTCTTGAGACGATCACCGATGTCGATGCCGAGCTTTTGGCACACGGCCTCGATGGCCCGATTCATTTTTGACTCAAAATCAGTAGAGTTGTCGATCACATCGAAATACGGATGGCCGACCCATGCAGCTGCCGATTTGTAGTCCAATTCTCTGGCCAGTTCAACACCCTCAGATCGGCATGCATGGTCCTAGACAAAAAAAAACTTACTTTATTCAAAGGCAAAAAGACCACTTCAAACGCACTTCTATGGTGTAAAACTCCTCAGCTCCGTTAGCAGCTGAAACCAGATGAAGAATCTGGTTATATCGATTGTCGCGAAGCTCGATGGGATTCCAATTATTCGCTGCCATCATTTTCTCCCATTTTTCTTTTGAAATATCTACAAAACGGTCGCATGTCAATTACTTTAGTCTGACTAATTGCGTTTAAGGTAGACTTACATGCACTTGCGTCCATGACACCGCGGTCGCATATAATCAGACAGTTGCGTTGGCAAGAGCTTCCAACTTCAAAGTAGGTATTCTCAATCTGGATCATGGTACGAATAAGATTCTCCTGGAACTTGAATGCTATAATCGAATAAAAGTTAGTTGGCACGCTCAGTAAAAATAATGTGCATTAAAAAGAGAGGGATCTATAGGTGTCCTCGCAAAATATGTACGTAAGCAGGTGCTCCTTGTGCGCATATCGCTCGCATTAGTGTAGAATTTTTAATTTCAAATATTGAAGTCATAATTGGAGCTCTTGGGGAAAAAACCTTTTCACTAAAGGCTGAAATCGAAAGGGGTTCCAAACTGGGTTAGCGGATGAAGAAAGTTTGTGCGTGCAAGACTTACTCGGTCCTGGAAAGTTTCAACATTACACATTTGGGAAAAATTCAGACCACAAAAAGGTAACAAAAAAAAAAAAAACATTTTGATTTATTCAAAGCTTAAATCAACATAGTGCGATCGTTCACAGAAACGTGTTCAAGCGGTCTTTAGAGAGATTTCCAAAACTACTCATAGATTGCAGACCAACGCTTTAAAATGTGTTCTCGGACAGCAAGAAGAAGTTTTTCAATCACTTACTCAACTAGACTCTACACCTGTACCGATCCAATTGACTCCACCTGCATTAAGTTAGGTTAGGTTTATATATAGGTAGGCACAGCAAAGCGAGCCCTGTTACAACCGATGTGCGTTGGTTTCTATGACCTTAGCCTTAAAATTCGAAAACAGAACAAAGAAATTTAGATATGTGAATGCTTGGGGAACGTGCGCAACCAGCATGCGTCTTATGTCAGCGGAAATATGGGGCTATCGTCATTTCGTCACTTGTAGCTACGCTGCAGATTAAATTTTATGACGATTGAAGCAAAACTTGAGTAGGGATATAATATTCGTTCTTCTTGCTATAATTTGCGATAAGAATTACGTCTTAAAATTCAAATTCAAACCACAACATCTCTCGCAACGGAAGTCGATTCATCAACTACTCAATTCTGCCACCTGAGGTGATATTAGTGTCTGATATAAAATTTCACCGACCATTCCACGGAACGATTTCCATGATTGAACCCGACATACACGTGGGGACAAGTATTTGATCTCACCAGTATTTCATTCGAATAAAACAAATTCATTGGTGTGTTGCGAATAAAGCAAATTGAATTCTGCGCTAATCAACAAGTGTGACAATCATACTCATAGTCGGACCGGGTCCACCGGCACCAAAACAAGTACGCGTGCCTATTTTTAGATTTTTCACAGAAACGTGTTCAAGAACCAACACATCTCGAACAGCAACCCAAAAACCAGGCAAAATAGATGACGTATTCGAAGATATATGTGCAAACACCAAAAATCGTGTCACGTATCACAGTCACATGTGGCGCAGCAGAATCTAGCAATTTCATCGTCTATTCATCTGAAACAAAGAAGCAGTCTCGACTGAGGACGGTTTGTAGGTACATATCATGTGTGTATGCCCAAAGGTGGCACTCACTCCCATTCAAGACAGCCCGCTGGGGGAGGTAAATTAAGAATCTCGTAAATCACGTGTAACAATAAATTCTTAGCTTAATGAGCGGAAGTTCACAAACAGCAAACACACCCACTTTTGTGATTAGTACGTATTTGAGAAAAAAAAACAACCCAACACCTGCTTTTCATTTCCCACAACGGAAAACGGTGGCTGAATTTTGTTTTTTTTTTGTTCGTCATTCAATTGTCGATGAAACCGTTTTGACCAAATAAAAATCTTGGCACAAACATCTCATTTCTTGAATCAGCGGATTCTGCCAAAAAAATGTTGAAATAAATATCTCGATTACAATTTCACGCTAAGTGACATAGTGCTGTTCGCTTAGAGGTAGATGTCATTATTTAAAAAAAAAAAATCAAAAATCAAATCGAAATATGTGTATAAGCTTTTAAAGTAGTCCCGACAAATACCATTCAATTCGTCAGATTGTATATATGCATTTGATTCGAATTTTGTGCAAATCTATTTAGCATTGGCGTGTGGATACGTCCACGCCCACGAACTTTTCAAAATGTTTATAAAAACTGGGAGGTAATAAACAGAATTCATTGGGTAACCTATTCGATGTTTAGGTGAATTTAGAAAATGTTCAAAATAACAATGACCTCTAAAGATGTAGGTTTTGTAGAGGAATTTTTATTGCTCTCTGACAATGGACTAGGACCAATCAAGGTTGGAAAGAACGATCGAAATAGGTGAAACGTGATGTGTAGGTCAAGGAAGGTCAGAAGTAAGGTTGATTTATAAATAAGTCAAGAAGATAGGTTCGTTCATTGTCGTTGTACTATAGGAAAGCGAAAAAAATAAGATTTCACTTATTGGATTGACTAATTTTCAGTTGGAAATTGATCAGTGGAAAAGCTGAATTGTACTTAAGACACGATTCCATTACAAAGCTTAACATCATTTTCACACCAAGCCGAAAACCGAGTTCTCGCGAAATCTTCTACGAAAACAGAACTTTTCCCATACATATTTCAGTTTTCAAAACGAGTCACGAAAACACCAAGAAAACGACTTCCAATCTGTCTGTTGTTGAAACAAACACACCTTTTGCAATATCCAGCAAATTCAGCAATATGGCTGACCGAACAAATGTCACAAATTAAAATCATTTTCCAAAGGCTAATATTATTTTGAAATGCCTAAATTCATTTTGTTTGTTAATTAATGCGATCGAAATTTGTAACCACAAAAGTTTGCCCCGAAGTTTTACGACTAGTGTCTCACAGCTGAAACGTCAAACGAAAACTAGTTGGTGGTCGGTGTAAATGCATCGACGAGTTTTCGACGAAAACACGCTTTTCGGTTCAGCAGACTGAGCGTATGCGTAAAATGTACATCAAGTCACATAATCACATCTGACTTATTAACATTTTCCAGACAAAAAAAAAACAGTTCAAGACCCACTTGTAACACAATTCGATCCTAAATTCAGTACCCATTGGAAATCAAATAAACATATACGACACACCCTACCCAGATGATTCATTTTTTGAAGTCATCACATGCACGACTTTGTGGATGCTGCAAAGCGAAGCACACTCTTGAAAAGAGTTTTCATAAAACTGTGACAAGCTACGTTAATTAGTACTAAAGAAATATTAATAACGGTTAGTTTAGAGGTGCAAGGTCAAAACATCGGGATAAATACGATTCTGCTTTCGAAAAGATGACAAGCACTAGATTTAGTACTGCAGATGAAATTTATGTGCATAAAATGCAGAATAAGTAATTCGCAATGCATTTTTATGAATGTAGTAAGATAATAATTATGATGTCTATACGAGTTCACACAACAATGGCCGAATCGTATTATCCGTAAACGTGACAGAATTTGTTTTTACTTCACGAGTAAAATCGAGATGGTTTCACGAATGAGCTCGTTTAATAAAGCGGCGATTTGACCAATGAATTCTCGAGATAATATTGAGACATTAATTGTAGTAAGCGTATATTAAATGCATCACGTTTTGATGAAGCGTCATTATGTCTACCGCGAAAACATACAGCGCACTTATTTTATGCCAGCTGTCTTGTAAGTGTGCGAAATTTATTGATATATAGATGGATTGGTCGCCGTTTTTTTTTTTTTTCAGAATTGTACTAGAATTCCTCTAACACCGCTGGTGCGACGAAAACATTATAAATTAATGAATGAATGTACTTTATATTTATTAATGTCGTCTGCCATTGAGGCAGAAAAAGTTATTTTTTCATATTCACTATTCAGCGCCGTTTTCCTGCTCTCGAAATCAGCGGGCTGTTAGATTTCATGTTCTAATGGAACAAAAAAAATAAGAGCAATTATGCGAATCTCGATTTCGTAGCGAGATTTACACCTACTTTCTCTAACACATTTGTCAAACGTTGAAGTGTGTTATATTTACGTTTTTAGATAACGAGTCTGAGGAGGATATAGAGACAAATTTGCATTTAGCCGCTGCAATGGATATCAATATAAATAGGTAAATTTTTATAAACACAAATTACAATTTAAGAACAGCTCACGCACCAGCACAAATGAAAAAAAAAAAACAGAATGGGCCTTACTAATAATCATTTTTAACCTTCACACTAAATATTTTCTAGGTCACAATATAAAATTTTGTATGGAAAATTTCGCCATTGTGAGTTCGAAAAATTTAGCCTGGACACTAAAAATGATTATTAGTACCGCGGAATGACATCATTTCATGTCCCATTGGAATTGGGCACGTAAAATCTGAGAGCAAAATCAGAAATGGAAAATGACATAAGAAGTGAATTAGTTAGTAAAAAAAATCTCTAGTACCTGCTTAAAATCAACATTTGTTTTTTCTAACTGCGTACTAGAGCACGTGTCTTTTTCAAAGGCTAAACTATATACTTTACCTACCTATCGATTGTTATTGTGACAGAACCGATTTACAAAATGAGATATGGCTGACCATTTGCGTTTTTGTTTTTATCTTTTTCAACGCAATATCCAACAGACTTTAAAACAAAACAGAGCAGACTTCGAGATAAATTGTCCCATGAATGTGAAGCTCATCGATCGAAAGTGCTTTCCGAATAGTTAATATGAGTGAAGGCGACTGTCAGCTGGATTGAATAACGAACTGAACAATAATGAGTTTAGGTTTGTAAACTATGCCATTTGTTACATCAGCTTTAGCACTTTTTTCATCCATTTTGCTTTTTTTTTGTGTTTTTATGAGAAGAATAGAACGTCACATTGTCCATTTGTATTACGGCTGCATATTTTTTGATTATTTTAACCCAATGAACGTGGTGGCTGAGATTTGCAAGAATATCCATTTATATTTTAATAATGTTTCTGTCGAATACATAACAACAATTTCAGGGGGATTTCTATTAGAGAGCGCTTGATTTTTCTGCATTTGTTTAAGAACTTGTTTTGACGCATTAGAAGGCGTTTTCATTCATAGAAAAAATACACACATCTGGCCTTACCAATAATCAATTTTAATCTTCACACTAAATATTTCCTAGGTCACAATATGCAATTTTGTATGGAAAATTTCGCCATTGTGAGTTGGAAAAACTTAACCTGGACACTAAAAATGATTATTATTAGTATCTTGTTTTCGAGGAGACATTCGGAATAGTTACTTTTCTTTTTCGGAAAACATAATCTAGGTATATCAATTTACGGTCGAAGATAACTGAGAAATCCTAAATGATCCAAAATACAAACTGCAAGTTGATTTTGCTTTGGGCGTTTTTACATTTGTACCTTTCAAGTGTCAACAGCGGAAATAAAACTTTTTCCAAGAAGATAAATTTAACGAAGTTGTATAAAATTTAACCAAATTATTCTTTTTATTGACGAAATAGGAAAAGTTATTAAGTTTTCATAACTGTCAAAATCAACAACAAACTTCGTAGGCTGTTGTCGATTGTTGTAACCCGAGATTGAGCAGTATCCATTTCAGTGTAAACAAATATAATAATAAAAGGCAAAATAGCTTGAAGATAATTGTTTGGCCTTCGAAGAATGTGATGAAACGATTCGAGACTTGAGTTAGTATTCCTTAAATCGGCATTGAGAATATAAACGTATTATTGTCCATGTTAAAAGTGTCGATTTTGGCAGTGTGACAACGAAAATGTCGTTGCATATGCCCACATAACTTACAAGCCCAATTGTCGCCTTACACTCTTTATTCCCGTAGAACAGATAATAATTAGTTCTTATGAAACAAGAGCTGTTTAAAGTCAAACTCAGTCTCGAAAATGTTCCTTTCTATTATGTCAAAAGCAACACAACCTGAGCTTAAATATCCAGTGCAACAGAAAAGTCCCGGAAATGTCTGACAGTATTACACCAACTCCATAAAACTAAACACGTTTGTTCACGTGATTTGGCAATCACATGCAAGGCTGCAGCAGTCGGGGTAATTCATTTGTCAATTAATTAATTACATGCACTTAATG
Source organism: Cheilosia vernalis (assembly GCA_949126925.1). Lineage (NCBI taxonomy): Eukaryota > Metazoa > Arthropoda > Insecta > Diptera > Syrphidae > Cheilosia > Cheilosia vernalis. The sequence continues at coordinate 51,744,301 of OX421361.1, forward strand.
TCAGATAAAAATCGTCACTTTCGCAATGAATCACCTTTTCATTTGAAATCAAACAAAACTTCGAGTGTGGGAATTAATTATCATGTGCGACACGAGTATGTCTTGTTTACAAAATAAAGCTAAAAGGTAAGCCCTTCATCCTGGTACTTTTGAAATAAGTTGTTTTATGATTCTTATGTAATGCCACCGAGTCTGGGGTCTGAGCCACCTTCGAGTTTATAATGCGCTGCAAGTGATTTAAGTTTATTTACGTTATGCCTTAAGGTAGATAAAGATACAAAAACATTTTATTTTTCTGTATCAGATCACAAGACTGTTTTTTTTTTATAATTATCACCTTAGTAGAGCTGCCTCATTAATCATGTGAAGTAAAGCTAAATGCATCGACTTAGTTCGCACACACTTGAAGAATCTGAAAAGCATGTGACGTCTTTTAAAGCAGAATAGAACACAAATGAAAGAGAAACAAATCATTTACGCTTAAGTAAGTAATTAATTAGCAAAATTTTGCACAGTTAAAAGAGACCGCAAACTGCGATAAAGCACATACTAAATACGAAAATAAATCCTTAATTGTTATTGTTTATTATGTCGGCGAGGGGAAACGAAATAAATTTACATTCTAATTTTGCCGTAGTTATATAACATATACTTAAAATACATGATAAGGTTGTAGCAAACAAAGCAGCTATATATTATTATTGTTAGCAAACTGAAAAGCTTGGCAAAAATCTAAGAGATATTTTTAACAAAAACAGAGCACACATACTACAGATCATTCGATATAAATCGCTCGTGCTAATGCTTCATTCATTATCCGCTCCATGGATTGTTTTTAGCTTTGGAATTTAGAATTTCAGCTAAAATGCGTCAACGTAACAGGAAGACCGGCACGTTTACATTTCAAAACTAATGTTCTGCATATGCATACATATTTTGTATAGCTGGCAGTTTTGAATAAGAAGGAAGTGTAAATGCTGAACGAGTATTTTCTTAATTTATTTGAAATGACAAGTCGTCTGAGGAAAATGGAGCGGTGTACGTTAAGACCAACGCCCACGTGCTGGCGTATTTTCCCCCGCACACCGGATAATAATGTGACTTGAAATGAAAGGCAAAGGAATATGGAAATACGCAAAAGAGCAAAATACTTGGCAGTCTGCTGAACACACCCTCTGCCGAGCCTACGTAACGTAGTCACATAGAGCAAGTGGTTGCTTTTAGTTACCAACCAATGCTTACTGTTGACTTGTGTTAAAGATTCCGACAAAATGGCTTTTCACCTACAGCTGTCCCACACAGATATCTCACAACATAAGAAATAACTACGTCACAATATAAGATCCCACAAATTTCGGTATCGACGAACCGTAAAATTTTACAAGAAAATCAATAATTTCGTTTTCCATTGGGATTTTCAGATTTTGCTCTTAGATTTCAAGTTTTTCGCGTTCAGTGGAACATAAAACGAGATTTTTCTTTCTTTGGATTTGTTGTGGTGCGTGTTTGAAAAGTCAGCAGTTCTGAAATTTTAATTTGTGTATATAAAAATCCATTCAATTTATGTTGATAGCCATTGCAGCAGCCAAATGTAAATTTGTCTTATTTTCCAAAGACTTGTCGTCTTAAAACGTAATAACACATTTTAATGTTTGAAAAATGACAAATATTTTGATGTTAGTGTAAGAATGTGTTAATCTCGCTCAGAAATCGAGATTCCCAAAATTGGTCTGACTCGTTTTTTTTTTTGGGACAGTGGAACATGAAATCTGACAGCCAGCAGAAAAACTGCCCTGATTCTTTTCTGTCCCAATGAAAAACGACATATTTTATCGTGAGTAAAGGACCATTCACATGAGAGCGAATTGCGAACCACGAACTGGCGAATATTCGTAGATTCTGACATTTCATTCACATGAAAACTTTTTTTAGTCGCAGGTACCCGCGAATCATTTGCATTGTTGAAGGTTAAGTTCGAGCGAATTTTTCATTCGCAGGTTTGTGGATCGCGACTGTTTTATGTGGATTGTGAATAAAGTGTGACAATTCGCGGCAAGAATTTTCAATTCGCGGGAGAATTGCTGGAATTGTAAATTTCGTTACTTTAATCAATCATGTCTCGGTTTTTTGTAGATTGGGTGTTATATTAATTGAATATAATGCTTTTGTGGTAAAACAAATAGCAATTTTCAATTCATAAATACCGATAAATTGATTTGTTCGCATTTCGCCTATTCGCAGTTCGCGCTCATGTGAATGGTCCTTAAAGGATCATTTACATGAGAGCGACCAACTACCTACGAACGAACGAATATTCGCAAGTTTTGACAGTCCATTCACATGATACATTTAATTTGGTCGCAGAAACCCGCGAATCCAATGACCGTCGCCGTTATTTGTCTCTATAACATTTTGAGTTTGAGATTAATTCCAACGAATGCTTTATTCGTTAGTTTGTGGAACGCGAATTGAATGATGTGGAGTGTGAATAAACTTTTACAATTCGCGCCAAGGGTGTATTCGTTCGCGGCAAAAAGTTTGCAATTCGAAATATCGTTATTTAAACTGTTTATTAACATGTTTTCTTAATACATTTTGATGGGATAATTAACTATCCTCCTCTTGGAATAGTAAAATGTACAATTTTCTGTTCATAAATGCATCAAAAGTGGTTTGTTCGCATTTCAGCAATTCGTTCGCTCGCTCTCATGTGAATAGTCCTTTAGTCCAGACAAAGCTACGCGACTTAAGATAACTAGAGTTTTGTATGGGTCCATTATATTTCTATTATTTTAAATCTGGTCCATTTAGGACGCATTCGCACTCTAGTGACTTTGATAGATTGATGTAAATACCGACCGCATTCGAATATAGGCAAGTTTATTGTTTTGAGGGGGGATTTGATTTCAAAATTGAGGTTAAGATCGGTTCAAAAGGATGTTCATTGAAAGTGCTCCGTTTGAGAATGGAACTACATTGCCCATGTATCAGGCAAAGACTTGTTACAACTACTGTTTTTTATTACCTACAAAAGTTCGTATAAATGGACGTGTTCAAAAAGTAAACAAAACCCAAATGAAAATCCGTGATGAACGAGTTATTAAGCAGAATGAGGCCGGCAGATCTGTAACTCTGGGAACATAATATGAACGGATTGTTGTAGAAAAGAAGTAGCATGTGTTTGCAGATTTAAACAGTTTAATTTGTGATTGATTGAAGCCACTCATGGTGCTATTTTGTCGCTCTTGTTTGGGCGCACAGGATTGACCTTACCTAAGAGCTTGTGAGTCGATAATTTGTTCGATTGCAGTCAGTTACACAAATATTGGAAACTAGACATAAAAAACCTATACCCGTTTTAAATTTAACTTGTACAAAAGGTTACTAAATATAAATAAAGCTTAAAACAAAATTAGTAACTACGCACCGCGGTAAAGCTGTTAAAGAGAAACGTTTGCAGTCCACATGCAAAATTTTATTTCATTACATTTATAAACCGTCCACGATTTCAAGCAGGCGTTCGTTTCAAGAAAACAAAAATCAACTAAGAAATGTATTTTAGCAAATGATTTAATGATTAAAAAAGGATTGTCGGCTTTTTCTTTCTTCATTTTGAGACATAGCTAAAAAAACAGAATCATCATGGTGAGGTGATGTATTTGTAGGTACATTTATATGCAAAGCACAAAGGATAACTTGGAATGCAGTCATCATCTCATAACATTGCGACAGAAAAAGAAAGAAAGAACAAATTTTATATAAACAGCATTTATCGAGCAGAATGTGTCGTTTCCTTTTTATGTTCGAAGAAACACAAACACACAAACACACACAAAGTGAAGAGATAAGAGGAAAATCGGATTCACACTCACCTTCGCTGCCAGGCTTATCCGCAGCACAGCCCAAACATCTTGGACACGATGCAGTTAAATCGATTTGGCTATGCTCGGGTGAACCGAATGGGAATTGTTGATATTTGAAAGTGGTTGGCGTTTCGGGTGCTGAATAATATTCACAATTTTAAATGTTAAACCAAAAAAAAATAAAAAAAATGAGCAAAAAATGTAAAAATTAAACCATCATGAGTTGAATGAGAGATACCATTGGTTGGTTTTTGTTGTTTTGAATATGCGGGATATGACTTGAAATGACAGTGTTAGTGAAGCGTATAATTAGGGGTTTTAATTTGCACTATTGTTTTTTTTTTAGCTATTATAAAGTAAATTGGGAGCAATGTAATAAGAGACGTCCAATTATATGACAGTTCTTAGAGTTAATCGGCCTTACCAATAATCAACTTTAGTCTGGCACTTTACGAAAAGACTCCACACTTTCCAAAATCCCATTACCAATAAACAAATATAGTTGCCAGACTATCGCTAACTGTAGGGTTAAATGTTAGTGTTGAGAAAGCCATGTTTATCTCGGACATTAGCTAAATAAATCCTCCCTTATGTCATTTTGAAGACAAGTGTTGCCCAACCATCCAAGATCGCGGTATTAAATTTCGAAATAGGAGAGAATTTAATACGATGTTGTTCAGCCTGAGCGTTTACAATTATTAATTAATTTTAGTAAATTGTGAATGCTTTCTAATTTTATTCGTTGTAATACAACAATGCAAATGGTTTTTAAGCCTATCAAGCACAAATTTGTACAAATGTATGCAAAATATTGAAAAATATTGCGTTTTTGTTTTATTTCTAAACACGTGAAGCATAATATTTCTGTGTTTTTCTTTCTGTTGCTTTTTGATTGGTTTTCCTGGTTAGTTGCTAAATAAAAATAAAGTTTGGGATAATTCCAAGACTTTCTTGACAGTCGTCGCAAACAGAATAAAATATCTTCTTACCAAAGTTTGGACGGCTTATAGGTACCTTTTTGCAACAATTCTCAGTACCTTAGGTGACACAGGTAGATATTTTGTTGCAACCAAACCCTTTTCAAACTCTTTGCCAAAGGAGTTTGTTTACCGATAATAAGGATCTCTAATGAGACAATGGTTGGCGTGAAAAGGTTCCCTTCGCGGAAAATATAGTTATAAAAAAAGAATTATCAGAACTCAGTAAAATACATGCAAAATAACAAGTTTATTAACTTCTGGGGGTGCAAGTACAGCCTAACAGGTAGTACGAGAATATGCGTTTTATATTTTTCAGTTCGAATTTCAACTTTTGTCGGTTTCTAAGTTTCCCGAATTAAGTAATATAACGGGTGATTTTTTAAGAGGTTTAGAACTTTTTTTAAAAAAAGAACACAAAAAATTCGAAAAAATGAATGAAATATTTATTTAAATCGATAGTTTGAACCTTGCAATTTAATGTTTAAAGATAATTTCATGCAAATGTTGACCGCGGCTGCGTCTCAGGTAGCCCATCCGCTGAGTCCAATTTTGGCATACTCTTTCACACATATCGGCCGGTATCTCACGAATGAATGCATGGATGTTGGCTTCCAGTGCGTCAATCGAAGCGGGCTTGTCCCTATACATATTAGCCTTGACATACCCCCACAAAAAATAATCTAATGGTGTCAAATCGCACGATCTAGGCGGCCAATTGACCGGCCCGAAACGTGAAATTAACTGTTCACCAAACTCGCCTCGCAATTGCGCTATTGTTTCGCGTGCTGTGTGGCATGTGGCACCGTCTTGTTGAAACCACATATCATGCAAGTCAAGAACTTCCATTTCGGGCAAAAAAAAGTTTGTTATCATCGCTCGGTAGCGTTCACCATTGACAGTAACGCTGCGATTCGCATCATCTTTGAAGAAATATGGCCCAATAATGCCGCCGGCCCATAAACCGCACCAAACAGTGGCTTTTTCGGGATGCATTGGTAGCTGTTGCAATGCTTCTGGCTGATCTTCACTCCAAATGCGGCAATTTTGCTTATTTACGTACCCATTCAACCAAAAATGAGCCTCATCGCTGAACACAATATTCTCTTGCTAACGATGCAATTGTGATGTTTAGACCACTAATAAGTTTTGATTTGCATCGTCAGCCTACGAATAAATGAAACCATTCAAATAAACTGTGCTTTGTTTATTGAATAATTTGAAAGGGATTTTATTACGACACAAATGCACTCATAAAGAAATCGCGAGGTAGTATTAGAAAACAATGGAAAGCGTACCATAAAAGTACTGAAAATTGTGTCCGATCGAACGATAGGGCATTACTGATTTGCATATGATGTTTGACAGATCAGCGGATAATTTGTGCATTTCCTATTTTGTGTTGTGTTTTTTGCTTATAATAAGTCTCAACGAGCATTGGAAAGATATGTGTTGGGCAAATTTAATTGCAATTTATGTATTCCTTCTTTTAGAATAAAATCCTCCTTGTGAAAGAGACCTTTGACCTTATTTTTCACGAAAACAAATTATGAAATTTGAATTCTGCAATGACAACAAATGTAATAGATTCTAAGAAAGTTGTAGGACTAGTAAATGTGGAGGTCTAATTGTTTATTGGTACCATTTCACAAAAGCTGTACATTTTTACTAAAGCTGACATCTAACTAGTTGTCGACATTAGTGATTGATTATTAGTAAGGCCGAATGTCACCCATAAATTTTTCTCTTCAAATATGTAATTAGGTATTACTAGTTGTAAATATTGATTACTGACACAAAATACCAAAAATAGTTTGTCACACCTAATAATGGGGACGTTCGGATACCTATTTTATGTAAAACGTCAACTAGATTTATCGGGACTAGGTTTCCGAACGCGCTGACTAGGCAACTTGAATTGTTGTTGTATTCTCGCGGCCAGCGTTACCCGTTTGGCACTTTATTTCGAGAGGCTGTCAGAATTTTTGCTATTTACACCATTTTTATATGGAAAGTAAAATGCATCTAGTCAGTCAGCTGTCAGACTTACATACTAAACTATTGTCGTTTTCCATTGGAGAAGAAGAAGCATCCCGAAGAGTCCGGAATCGCAAAAATCACTTCTGAAACCTTTCCATTTGCACGAAAAATACTCTTCTGTTGATTCTGAGGAGAGAATTTCGCTTCTCGATTTGAAGTCAGAATCCACTCAAGAAGCGCTCACACAATTGTAGTTTGTGTATTTTATACAAGTCAGCTGGCAGTTGCCGTAGATTTTTTTTTTACATTTTACCAATACTCTTCTGGATTCAATCAGAAGCAGTTTTCTTGTTCCATTGGACTGCAGAATGAGTGGGTCCAAGAGTGAAACCAATGGAAAACGACATAGGAATCCGAACGTCCCCAATTTGTAAAAACAAAATGACTGACTCGTTCTCATCAGCAATGACAGAAAAAGAGAAAACTAGCCAAATAACGAATAACGAACGAGTAGTTCCTCTCTTGGCTCGATACGTCACAGAGAATTTCAGAATATGATAAATGCAAAAATTTGACAAGATCAATTGCACAAAAAAATAAAATCTATGAAAATAAAAAAATAATCGGTGGTGATCGAATGTTCTTTTAGAACGTTTCATATGTTGTAAAAAGATAAGTTATATATTTATTTGTGAATCAGATGTCAAAGATGAAAGTGGCACGAACCTCAAAGTAGTTCGAAGCCTATCCACGTACTTTGGGGTATTTTTTTCAGCTTTCTGAGAGAGTTTCGTTAAATTTAGTTGGGTTTGACAGAAAGTGGTAGATCGGGAAAGTACGCGAATGGACCGGACCTACAATTGATTAATATTTCACATAATAGATACAAAACAGAGTAATAATCGTATTTAGATTTTACGCAAAATTTTCCGTACGAAATTACCCATTGTGAACTACAAAATATTTAGTGTGAAGATTAAAAATGAAAAATGATTATTAGTAAGGCCGAGTGTGTTTCTGCCAAACATGAAGCGCCACAAAAATGTTGGAGTAAACCCCATTACTTTTTAGGTGTACGTACTACTACATTGCCGAGGTAAATTAGATTTGAAATTTGGCAGTTTCGCAAAACACTACCAACCTCTGCGAATTTTTTTTCCGATAGTAAAATAAAGAGATACATTTTTTGTGACCATTTTGCAAGTTGACCAATTTCTTTTTGCTGCACAGATATAATTTCTTCACTGTTGAATGCTATGGAGTAGCTGTCGCTTACTCGGTTTTAAGCTGCCTTATCGTCGCGCTGATCTCAAACTCGAATGACTTTGAATATTTACCATGCAATGTTTTAAACCAACCATCGAAATTGAACAGAGTTTATTGACTTGGAGCTGAATGCATTGAGTTTAAAATGGACTGGTAATTTCAAACGACATTAGACGTTATTATTTCAGAACACATTCAGATTGTTTGCTTGATTACAAGAATATTTTGAAGGCAAACTAAAACAGATTCTTCGGTATTTTCGGACGTTTTTTTGATATTATGTAGTTTAGTTTGAGTCGGCTGGACATACTATCCAAATGTTTTGTACATGATTATGTGTCTGGCCAACTTGGCCTTCGAAATATGAAACAGAGTTTGAATGAGCAATAAAAATGTTTTATTCACTTAGAGCATATTTAAGTATCCCTATAAATGGCTAGCATTGTGGGGATACCCAAAAAGGTCACCCCAATTAAACCAACCAACTCACCGATTGAGTTTATCTCACGACAATCAATAAAAGTTATACCCTCTCCCTTTCCCCAAAAAGCAAGACTAAAATGTCAAGGGCCAACTAAAAAGTTCCACTTGTACTCAAGTCTTTTTTTGTTGTTTTCTCAAACTGAATACGAAATAAGAAAGCATTCCAAAGGCCAACAAATTATATTCTTTTGACACGCAATGTCATTTACATCAATCGCATTTATTGCTCTCCTCCAGGAAGTGGATGATGCACGCAATTCCAAAGACTATTAGTATCAATTGCGATACGATATTTATGCAACAACTTGGTTACATAGTCATATCCAATCGGGCACATCGATTATGCGAGCTCTGCCTCTATCACTGATTGTCAGGGTAAATTAAATAAAACGAAAATTAAGACAAAAACGAACTGCGAGGAAAACGCAATTTCCATTGCCATTGACATAAGAGCAAAAAAAGAAACGCAATGCTAAACTATTTTTAAGTGTCGAAGCAGTACAATGGGATTAGGATTTTTTTTTTTAGCAAACCACCTTCGCACAACAAAACACAACCAAAGGTGGGTGGCGGGTGTGACATACGAACGATGTACCCCTCCGAGTCAACATTTAATTTAATTTGTTGTTTACTGAAAGATGGTGAAATAACAAAATCGATCTATCCTTGAACTTGATAGTATAGAAGACCAGAGAGACAGCCTTCAACCGTAACTAACGACACGAGGGCGACAGAGACATGGTACGCGGATACGGGATACCTCAAAGGTGCAACGACAAAATAGACGTCTAAAATAAATGGCAAACCCCAAAGACGCAGTTTCTGCTTTAGATTCTCTTACATAAAATTCTATTTTGCGAGTTGTTTATAATGTTAAATGAGGAATAAAATAAAAATATATACAATTATTATGACCGAATAATATTTACCTTCTTTTTCTGTGAGGTCTGAGAATTTGACGCCGCCACTGAAATTATAGAGAATCGCAAGAAAGAGACATTTTGAGAAAAATTAATGAGCTGAAGTCAACCGTCCGTTTTTTTTTTTTCATTTTTTTGGTTCCTTTAAAATTGAACATTTTTAAATTTAACTTTAATTTTACACATTTTTTTTAATTTAGACATCTTCAATATATTTTTTTTTTTTGTACAGTTAAAAAGATTGCGTTAAAAGTTTACGTTATTTTTTAATGAGAGACAGAAGAGATATTAAAAAAACAAAAATGTATATGCCAACATTTTAAGACATGGGGCATTTACCTGAGAAGCACAGTAGCCGTTTCAGGCACACGGAATACCTGAAAATATTGATATAAACGAGAATATGCTCATTTTTGGGGCCTTATAAAGGCATTTATTTGTTTTTAAAAAAATTTTGAAAAACAATTAAAGAATTTTATTCGTCGAGAACTAGAATCATAGTTGTGGATTGTAGTCCCAATGTATAGATAGATACATATATGATTGTGATGTAAGATTTCTTTACTGTTTAGTTGGTTATTTAAAGTAATGTATATGTAATAGAAAATGATAGAAATAATACTTGGACATTTCACAAAGTTTGACGGCTGGCAGATGATATTTTTTTGTTAATTTAGCTAGCGCATGACTTTGGTTTGCATAATTTTGCTGCTTTAATTCAGAACATTGTTTTAGATTGCAAAAGTGGTCAAATTATGACCTTTTCCGGCAGTTATTGCTGTCAAATATGGTAATCCAGAGTATGTGTCATATAATCTACTGACGTAATGATGATGTTGACGGATAGATTTGGTAAAATTGCAAGTAGGGTGATGATCTACTGGCCATATGCACTGTTTTTAAATTGAAATATAAGTCCTCTGACAGCATGATAAACTGATGTACGTATGGTCATTTGGATTATATTAAATTTTACAAATGACATTGGTAAGAGTAGCTAATTTTATGTGAAACGTTTTTTCAGTGGACTAGAAGTTAGAAATACGTCCCAATAGGCACGAACATATTTCACGAGAATTTCACGAACATATTTCACGAGAATTTTTAAAACGTTGGAAATGTGAAGATTCCAAATTACATTTCATCATTTGCAAAAAAAAAGCACTAAATATAATAAATGCGGTTACTAGTTAATGCTTCCTATCAATACAAAAGGTCCGTTCGTGTACTTTAAGCATAGAAAAATGAAAAATGTCAAATCTCTAAAATCGAGAGAGAATTCTCTCAATTTCAAGAGAAGTAGCTGATCGGTTTTCTTACAAAAAGTTTAAGAAATGTCATGTTTGGCATACCTGATTGTAAAATGCAGCATCTACAAAATAATTTGGAATTGAATTTTTTTCAAACTAAATGCCTATTAAACTTTCCATTTGAATGCGCTGATATATTCTAGGAGAACATTCAGTTATAACTTGTTCCTCTGACGTCGTTGAAAACGAAAATAAATAGTTTTACTTGTCAAACTTTTGAGCTGTCACTTAGTTGGCAGTTTTTATTTTTCAGTAAGTCGAAATTCGGCGAGTAGAAGATTACAAAAAAATGAAAAGAGGGGAAATGGATTTCTCTCTCATTTTTTTAAATTTTCTCAGTACGTGATCGCATTTGCACAGTTTCTTAGCAAATTTTAAATAATTTTACGTTTGCAAAAAAGTACTCGAACGAACCTAAACTTGCCTGTAAAAAATTACCTCTATTACCGTTTTCGTTCAACATAATATACGGCTCATGTGTCATGTGCAGTGTAGTTGTAAAAATGATAAAACTCGTTACTTTTAAAATTTCATCGTTTATGACATTTTTCATGATGACGTACATTAATGTTACACTCAGTTTAGTGTTAGTTAAAAGTAACACTCAAGCAAATTCTGACGTAACGACAGAAAACTTAACGTTGATTTGATTGGTTGCTTTCGTTTAGTTCCGCCGTAGTTTCCGCGAATATTTCTATTTCACATGGAAAGTAACGAGTTCTATGAGTACGATCACAGATGACAGCAACCTACCTATGTAATTTTTGACAGTTTTATGTAAATGAGTTGAGTCACAAAGTTAGCTTTAAGTTGGTGTACATATTTGATTTCAGATGAACTTTTCAACAAACATACAAGCCATGTTGTGATGGACTGAGTATTTATAGTATTTAATATAAGCTAATTATTATCAATAATTAATTCAAACATTAACAATGTCAGTGGTGCAAAAGCGTGGTATTATTTGTTTATGTTTATAGATTTCAAACAAACTTGTGAAATGTTCAGTATACTTAATCAAAAGAAACTAAAGGCTGGTTTTTCTTGTACAAACATTTTTACCTTACCATGTTTATATTGAATATAAATCGTTTTGAAGTTGGAGTGCACAAATTTGTGTTTATTGTAGGTAGTTCTTATTTCTAAAATTGAATTTAATTTAATCTCTTTCAAATTGCAATAAGCAATCAGTTTTAAACTCTACTTAAACTTATTGTAGGCTAATCTAGTACATATGCCTTTTTTTGTTGCTAAAATTTAAGGTTATGAATAAAAAACATGCCGGGAAATTTACTTGAAATTTACCGAATCACGTGTGATGGAGTGAGACTCACTTAGAGAGTACAATGTAAACGAGTGGCTAAGTGAACGTATTAAAATGACAGCGTCTGAATGCACATTCAGAACTGTACAAAACATGGCCGGGTATAACCCTTAATTAAGGGATTCGGTCAACTTACCAAGTGATAAATTTCCGACCTAAGATTGTAGTTAACTTCGCAAATTAAAATAGACAAGTAGCTCTCAATATTTATGAGCAATTAAAAAAAATACTACGAGTTCAAATCACTTCGCGAGGAAAAGTGCAAGACAATTTAAGACCAAATTGCAGCCCATTATCCAATTTATAGATCATTACCCACATAATGCGAGGCTTTTGATGCAGCGTGACGTTCCAACTCATTCTCCCTATTGGGTGTGTTTCTGTATTGATTTCGTACATGCCAGATTTATTAAATCGAGTTTAAAAATCAGTTACTGGTAATTGAGTAAATCTTTACATTTTTGTGATAATGAATTAATCAAACTGAACTGCGTGGAAAACTAAAAACTACTACCTTATTCCGCAATATGCGACATATACTACAATTTGACTTCAATCCAGTAGGTACTGAAAACAATTCGTAACTGAACTGTCAAAACCGTCGAAATTATCACAAAAACCAAATACCCGTCGGTATAATCTAGTTCTAGTTCTGTATTAAATATAAACCGACGTGGCTCATCTGTCATAATGAGTCACATTCCATAGCGCAAATGTACGATACGTAAATGAGATTTGGTTCTTTGCGTTTTTAACTAGTTCGCTAATGGATGACTGGTTTAATTTAAATATATTTCAAACACATCTTATTGTTTCTCACTTGAGCTAGAAACAAAAGGCAAATACGACACGTGTGTCGGCGGCTAATAATTTGATTAATACCTACCTTCCGCTCAGTATGAGTCATGACATTTATGACTCCTTTGTAATGATGAAATATGGTTTTTAAATTTGTTAAGAAAAAACCAACCCTTAATTTATTACTTAAATTCATAATCAATTTTTAATGATATTTTCTTGGAGTAACAAATGATGAGAAACAAATGACAAAATCTCTACTAACCTTCCATCCCAAGTTTTCGAAAAACGTGCACAGCCGGGATTGTCCAGTTGTCTTTCCACCACAAGGTCCTGGAAATAAAATAGAGAGCATTATTAATGAAGACTAGTCTGACCAAAATTTAAATTGCTTTTATGTTGGTGGTGTGTATGGTCAAGAGGTTGGCACTTGGTCAAATGGAAAGCACTTCACGACTCTCTGATGAAAGAGGAGTGATTGAAACTGCACCTAAAACGACCACCATTTTGAAAAAAGCCCCATCTGATCGGCATCTTTTCTAGGCATCTTTAGACTTCACTTAACACATGTTATACCTATATTTCCTTTTTTATGAGCAGTGCAAGAAAATGTTCATTTCCTGTTCAAATAATTGTAATATTATTTTTTTTTTTTTTTTTTTTTTTTTCATTTTAAAGCTCTGAACCTACAACTGAGCAACTACTTTGAAGCAAAGTGTTTTGGCGCGTTGCTCATAATCTTTTTAAATCACAAAATAAAAAAACAGATGGACACAAATAGTAGGAAGCAGATTCAATTTAACTACAATTCATTTCGCTGATAACAGAACCCAACCCCGATTAATAAAATCATCATTGATGCCCATTTCTCATCAGCTGTAGAATATACCGCAACCCACTGATGTACAGCTGGCAATATTCACAGATAAGGCGGTCACGTAGATAATATTAATGCAACACTGTATAGCTTGTATGAATACAAATTTCAGTGCCTACTCCCACTAGTGCTAATCTCCACGAAAGGCAAATATTAATTGTCTATTAGCGCTTCTAATCGCGAATTCCCATGTTGCTTGTGTACAATTGTTGTCGATCGCAAAAAAAGGAATAGAATTATGTACTAAAAGTATAAACATCAATACAACAGTCAAAATTATAAATAAAACATTCAAGAGAGCTGGATATTTGCAAAGAAGGTTGAGGTTTGTCTGCTCTTGTTGCTCATTTGTCAGAAGATTAGATTAGATTAGATCTGTCAGTAGGTAACAAGTCTAGTACGATATTTCGACGATAAACCTTCTAGATTCCAGCTGATCGATATCAGCTGTGACTGGAAGTGTGCATGTACATGTGTACTCAGCTTTTTACTCAGGATGCTCAGTCAATTTATTCTGAGCTCATAGAGCGCGCTCTGATCATGCTCTGAGCGAAAAAAGAAACACAAATTCGAGCTCTGAAGTGTCTGAGCTAAAAAAGAAACACGAACTTTTTGTATAACAGTTCAGGTTGTGCTCTGAACTAAAAAAGAAAAACGCCTATTGGCTATCATGCTCAAAAACATCATCTAGTACATTTTAAGACATCCAGATTGTACTCAGTCAGGAATTTCTTGACTAGATTCATCGGCTACCCCTCCATAAACGTCAACTGCCAAAACTAATCGCGTGACCATTCTGGGCCAATAAAAATCTAGATAGATCTAGTCTGACAGCTGTCAGAATTACTAAACTAGATACTTGAACGTGCTCATTTTCTTTACTTTGTGTTAACAAATCTTTACCGCGACACGGAAATTTTTACACACAATCATTGACTTATCATTTCCTTTCAAGCACATGTCAAATGCAAAGATAGGGACGTTCTCCTACGGATCAGATCTAAAACATCCAGCAAACAACATCCACATTCCACCGTTTAAATGTATCTAATCATTGGTAATATGCGACGTAATTCAAATTAAAATTCAAAAGTCCCCAACATCATAAAGTTTAATTAAACCACACATAATCAACAATTTATGGTTGCGCTGATAAACACCTATCACTTTACTGAAAGTGTTTTTAATTATTAATCATATAAACAAAAGACAGAGTAGGCCAGGTGTGTCTATTTGAAATGGTTCGTGTGATTATGGTATGGCCCGTTTGTAACTGTCAAATCGTTAGTGCAGTAGGTAATTGAAATCAATGATTAGAACGAACAGGGAAACGAAATGGGAGGCGGTTTTTGAAATCGAAACATGATAGTCATTCGTGTTGTATTTACAACTGGAAATTGCATCTTAAGCGTTTATTTACTAAAGTTTCTTGTGTGTGCACCTAATGAGAATTCAAACGGATATGTTAATTCGTTTGAGGGCGGCCGCTTGCATGCTTACCTACATCTGTGCTATTTGTCAATGGTAAGCGTTAATGGAAACGTCGTTGCTAGCTGGCTTTAGAAGAAGTACTGCCTACTTTTGACGTGAGAAGTCAGTGTCCTGATTTGATTTAGGGCAGTAATATCGGTGGTTTGGTAACGGCACACGCATGTCCGCAACTCGTACTACAAGACTTGCCAAGCAAATGATGCTGAGAGACAAAGCGCGCAAATATCCATACCATGTTCCCACCAAACGAAACCCCGAGGTTTCGTAAAATTTTTTCAGCGAAACCCCTCTGAGTTCATCCATCCGTGAGAGGTTATCAAACCGAACAAGCCTTTACAGTGAACTTTGGTTTATTTTGGGTTCATTTGTGGATGTCAAATTATTAAACGACACAGCAATCAAACATTTTTTCTTTATTTCTTCCGATTTTGAGCTTTTTTCCTTATTAGATGTAAGAGTTTAAGAACTTGTACTGCGAATTCACCTATAAATGCTGCAATTATTTCCTCAATTTGTTCAGAACTCATTTTTGGTAATTATTTTAATTATTTTGCGTGAACAAACAGCTGTTTTGACAGTGGGAACGACTTACAAGTTTTCGGTAAAAGTTCATTGAAAACCTCGCGATTTCAGTTTGGTGAGAACATGGTGAGAACAGTCAACATTATAAACGTTCTATCAAAAATGCACGTGCGAATTCTCGACCCGAACGCACCGATGTTTCATAGCTATTTTTACAGCAAAAGGGAAAAGTTGACCTTGGTGCAAATTTTCTCATTAATGTCGATTTCCATTGGGATTTTACAGATTTGCTCTCAGATCTCAGATTTTTCGTGCCCAATGGAACATAAAACGAGATTTTTCTTCCTCCGCATTTGTGGTAGTGCGTGTTTGAAAAGTCAGCTGTTTTTAAATTGCAATTTATGCTTATAAAAATCCACTCAATTTGTGTTGATATCCATTGCGCCGGCCAAATGTAAATTTTTCTTTATTTTTCACAGACTGGTCTTCTAAATACGTAATTAATACACACTTTAAAGTTTGACAAAAGGCAAATGTTTTGGTGTTAGTGTAAGTAGATGTGAATCTTGCTCAGATATCGAGATTCGAAAAATTGCTCTGACTCTCAAAAAAAGTGCTTTTTTTGCGGCCAATGGAACATGAAATCTGACAGCCAGCTGATTTCGAGAGCAGAAAAACTGCTCTGACTGAAAAAAAGTGCTTTTTCTGTCCCAATGGAAATCGACATAAATTTTATTGCTAAAATAGTCAACAGCGAAGAAGGAATCCAATATTTTGCCTTATGCTCTTGCGATTGCTAACTTTTTGTTTTTTAATTGTCTGTCAGAGTCGATTTCATAGAATAAGTCAGTTAAAAATCAGCCAACGTCCACATATACGTATGTATCTAAATATCCAAACTCGTTACATCAGAAGCAATCGAAACAGATCAAGACCTGAATATGTACGCAACAAAAAAAAAACCAAACTTGCCGAATAATCTATTAATACCGATCTAATTCCATTACTTCATTGATATGTCGACGTTAACAGTCGCTCCTAGCTCCAGGCACTCGAGCAAATAATTCCAACTGCTGTCCGTCCCCCTAGACCACCTACTCACGTGGTTTGGCGTTAATTCTCCTAACGAAAACAACAAACCGTTTAAAGAGAAAACAAATACTCAATCGTGTGCAGAAAATCACTCTTTTCCCGCCACGAGTGCTTTGGTTTGCAATTTATACTATGTAGTTACCCAATTCATCAAATTCTAGCTTGGGGTATCTGCTATTTGCTGTTATCTAATCTGTTCGCTTATATTGGAGATTTATTATCGCGACATTTTTACCAGCGCATACCTAGGTACCTAACGAGTAAAACTATATTTCTCATTTTTTGCATTTTATTATTTATTTTGTATTGTTCTCGTTTGAAAGGCATGTGGCCGGGTTTAACTAAATTTAAGAGATTAACACAAACAACCATTAGACAAACAAATGAAAGGAGAGGGTCTTCGTAACAACTCTCAAGATGTGCTTCAAAGAGCGTTCACACCTTTTTTTGGGGAGGGGAAAAAGTGGGTATCATGATTTTTCAATAAAGTGTGAATAGCTTTGACTACTTGAAAGAAGTACAATTGTAAATTGACACTTGGGTACAAGTCGTGCAAAGGCGAAACTGCAAAAGCAGTAGACACGTTAACGGAAGCACACGAGGCAATGCAATGAATGAGTTTGAGGTGGCCGACAACAATGACGGCACATAAAAGTAGATCACATGAATATTTGGTTGGCTTAACTAAAAACATACATAGATGTTTGCAAAGAGATGATGATCTGTCTGTGTGTTTACTGTGAACTTGCACTGGAACACTGATTCTGCAATCTTTGTGTATTTTTTATTTAGTTGTAGAGGAGTGCGTCTGGGGATCAATAAATCCTTAACATTGGCGAAATTTTTCTAGTTCGGGTTGAGGCTGTTTTCAATTTATTAGGTACGTACTATTCATTTGAAAGCACTGCCGGAAGCTGTTAATTTTATTTTTAATTTTGAGGTTAAAACGCATCTACACACGGGCATATAGCAGCAGTGATTTGTCATCGCAATGTTTTTTTTTAGTAAACTGTGACGACCGCTCCAACCCCAATGATGCATAAACAATCGAAAATAAACAATATCTATTCAGATAGCCATACCATAACCAATCGACAATGATTTGCGAATTCTGGCTGATTGAATGAGCAGCGCTTTGTATTATAATTTGCCTACGATTGTTGCTTTCTCTTGCCTTTCTATACTACCTGTTGCTGGATATTATTATGACCGGGATGATCCATCAAAAACACATCGCACACACATTGTAAAGCAAACGGGACTGAAAGATAATAAATTGAGGAAGGGATAGTGTGAATGAAACAGAGATAGCGGATTATATTCTTCTGAAAAGAACGCTTGCGCAATACGATGTGCGTATTGACTTCAATAGATAATCATAATTAAATTAAGTTGATGTTTTCATTTAAAATTTGTTTGCAAACACACATTTGGATTTCGCATGCGGGATGCGGAATATCTCAAGACTCAAGGTCATGACAATTTTTAATTCTGTGATCTGATCACATAGCTCTTCCGAGTGCCACGTAATAATCACCTGGATAATACAAACAATTTTTGTTTGCATGGTTATGTAGATGTTCGTGGTGTATATAATGTACTCTGAAAAAAAAATTGTTAAATGATTCTGAAGACTGTCGGCCATGCATGTCACCAAGTCGCACTTGCATGTTGGCTTAGGAGTATATCCCAAAAGAGCATTTCAAAGTCCGAGTTTGTGTGATAAATATACCGCCTGTTTCAGTTGGTTAAGCTACGTTTTATCACCGTTTAGTACTTCAGGCTAAAATAATACTGCAAGTCTTATATTGGCTAAAGGGAACTTGATATATTCGCTAAAGACATCCGCATATTCTCAGAGGACAGCGGTGCATCATGGGCACCATTTAATAGCAAAGCAGGCTATGCGTTGCAGACTTGGCGTACATTTAAGCGACCTTTTTGCAACGGACAAGAAAACTTCTACAAACAAGCCCTTCTCAATCGCACTTCGTCCCTTTCGATAAATTTCAGAGCAAGGCTGAGTGACTCAAAGAAATTATCGTAATTACAATTAATATCGTCTCACGTGGCAATACTAGAGCTTTCATCTTTTGCAAGACTGTGAATTGATATTTTAAATTGAAACTAGCGCCTAGGCCTGAGAAATTGTCCGCTCCACAGCAACAAGAACATCCCGAGAAGTTTTCGCTTTTCCCCGACTGAAATTATCAGTATTAAGCAATCGAGGATTTTCTCCAGACGAACTGATAAAGTTCTTTGCATTTGTATTGTAGTCAAAGGCTTTGCGCTGAAGTTCCATTATTATTGTAGTCGACGAAGGTGTTTCGTTGTTATAGACACAACACAAAAGCGTCTGAACCCAGAGGCAAAAGATGCATTAATACAATTAATTTGCTTTCTGTTTACCGGTAAAGAGAGATAAACTTATTTTAATGCCGTATACAACCGTTTGTCCGGGACTATAACACGTAGTTTCAATTTAGTGGATTTCTTAGAAACTACTTTTGTTTCGCTTCTATGCTTCTGTACATATGTACGACCTGTTCTAATTTGTATAGGTTTTAAGTTAATTGCATTGCACGACCATGTGGCAACAAGCGAGATTTTTTGTCAGTTGTCAACACAAGCAGTCGGTACTTTACCGATACCGACCCTCGGGTCGTGTAGTCGTGTGCAACGTGGACAAATATAATTAGATCTAGAATCCTTTCAATAAGAACGCTTTATCCTCCAAAAGCAAAGACTTTCTATCTTCTTTGCTACTTAAACAATTTACTACCGGCGATGCCCGGTGCAACCATGATAGGTGCATACAATAGAAGCCAATGCGCTTTTGTGCCAATTCATTTAAAACAAACAGTATCCAAATCGACCCTTATAAGCCACGCACTTGCCGGTAGTACCTGCGTTATTGCCACATTCCAAATCAAAACACACATCACTTTGCGCACTACTGTAATGCTGTGTCAACCACATTTCACATTTCACATATACCTACAACTATTCTACTCAATCGCGAGAAGAGGGCAAAAATAAAAATAAAACCACCGAAAAATCACATGGCATGAACCAGAAAATCGTTCTCCTTGTCGTTGTCGCAGCCACATGGTTTTCGGTTGCCGACAATAGGACGATTCAAGGTTGTCATTGCAATATTTTTTATTATGAGAAAAAAAAATCCATTTTCAACATGTACTTACCACCAGTTAGAACAATTTTATAAACACGTTTCTTGACCGCCGAATCCATGGTTTCGTTTTACCTAAGCAAAATGCCGATTACCCCGGGGAGCAGTACTATTTCCAAATGTGCTGCGCTGTATTTTGTTTCCTATTAGCTTAGCTCAGCTCAGCTCAGGTTCTGCTTGTAGTCAGAAATTCATTTCAACAAAATGAATGAATACACACGAAAAGAAATAATTAAAACAGGAAAACTATTTCGTCAAATAAAATTTAACAAAATTATATCACTAATTATCACGGATGAAGAAAAAAATTTGCAATTGATTGAAGATTTTGTGACCAAAAAAAAAAAGAAAATAATAATTTCGAAACTGGACTGTGAAGGACGTTGAAGTGGACTTGGCTGGTGTCGGTGTGTGTATTCCTTAAAATTTACGTTGCCCTATTGTTGTGTATTAAATAATATCAAATTTTACTAAAGCGACACATTTTAGAAATGTTTCGGAATTGTTTAATTGGGTTTTATAAACACTGGTAGACATCGATGGTGGTTTATTTTGTTTGAGAAACAACTAGTGAATGCGAAACTGAAATCGTTCGCTGTTTTGCGATTTGGAAAAGCTTTGCATTTTTTTTTTCAGCAAAATGCGCTTCCAAGAAAGTTCTTTGGTGTGGTAAGTTTCTTTTGACTGTCAAAAGTGTGGTGAAGGAATTTATTGCGAGCGTTCGTTTGTTGTGTAGTAATGCCAGAACAACATTATTGACGGTCAAAGAAATTTTCAAGCCAAAAAAATAATGAATTGTTGTGTCAATCTATCGCTTATAATTTACAAACAATTACTTTTTGAAAGTGTAGAAAGGTGATTGGAAAGAGCAAAAATTACAAAAACTATTTTGTTGTTGCGACAAGTTTTATTTTCAAGAATTGACGGCAGATTCTAACATTTTATTTGAAAGTTAAACGAAAAAATCACAGGTAAAATTTAATATCAATTACTGGAAATTCTTTTAAGATACGAGTAGGTACTTGAATTTGTTGAAATGGATTAAATTCAAAAACGGCTTTCATGTGAAAAGACCCCGAACGATGAAAGGATAAACAGTTAGCCAAGAAGAACAGCTCTAAACTAGCTCTAAGCATGCTTTTTAAGAAGGAGAAAAAGAAGAAAACAATATATAAAATTAAATGTTATTATAAAAAGTTTTAAATATTCCTTGCTATATCAAACTAAAGTTTACAATACTTTTATAATTAAAAACAAAAATAGTAGTGATACGTACGCAATCTTCATTTTTTTTATGACAATAAGGATTATATATGTAGGCGCAGTGGCTTAGTGGTTAGTGTGTTGGACTACTAAGCGAGGGGTTCAGGTTCGAATCCCGCAAAAACCCAAATTCCAACTCAGGGTTTTTTTCACTGCGCCATATACCTCTCGCGAACGTCTGAAAAACATCCTAAAGTATACCTAACTGTCATGAAAGAGCTTCTTAATTAACCGTTTGGAATCGGCATAAAATTGTATATCCCTTCCATTCGTTCCAAAAATTAAATCTCACACAAAACGAATGGTTGTGAGAAGCTAGGCCTAGGGTCCCTTCGGACCTCTGTCGCGCCAAAAATTATTATTATAAGGATTATATATAATAGCTCTGTTAAGATAGGAAATCAATCTCATTAAATGTTGGCTGGATTGATTCTGCTTAGTTATTTTGAGTGGCAGAGTACAACTACAAAGGATTGACTGTAGGACATTTTTTACCCATTGGAAATGTTCGGACTCGGATATCCAGACTATAGTAATGTGTTAGGTATATTCTATTGGTCTCCTCAGAGCACTTTATTTTCTCCACTTCACTTTTTACATAAACGTTCAATTAAACACACGAAATCTGAAATCTATGAGCGAATCTGAAAAAAAGCCCAATCGAATACGGAATCCCACATATAGTGAGCACGCTGAGAACAGTCTAAAGGCTCCGTCAAACAGAGCGCGTTTTAAGGTCGCGTTTCACCACCTTGTTTGACAGTTGTGATGTAATATACTGCAATACATATCCCCTGTCACACAGAGCGCGTTTTTAGCGTCATAATGGAAAATGAATTGAATGTGTGCGAAATTACCTATGGCTATACAATATATGGGTGATGAAATGTACAAAAAGGTTGTCGAAGAACGAGAAATATGGGATACAATTTCAATAGAAATGAATGAGGCGACGGTAAGCATACAAATCTTTGTTTTTTGTATTTGCAGATACTACCTATTTAAATATGTATAGAGGTAACGCAAAATACTGGATTTTCACGATTCATTTCTTCTTCAAAAGGTTGTTTTCTCCGACTTCATTTCTGTTTTTGTTAATTTCATGCACCCAAATTCTTTTTCTTTTCCGTGAATTACGTAGCGCAGCAATTAAAAAAAATATTCCGAGCTGCTTCCCATTTTGCAAAAAGTGATGACAGCTACGGCAGCTAGAATTTTGCTTGACGTCCTCTAACGCGGCGGTTGGAACGTCGCAATCAAATAATTTTACCGCCGCGTAAAATAATCTCACCGCAGCGTTAAATACGCGCTCTGTTTGACGAAGCCTTAAGAGTGTTTTTAACTTTGTTTTCCTAGACCAACCATTAATAGTAAGCCAATTTGCCCGTTTGACTTTGATATAGAGGTGGTATCGTATGCAATATGGACTCATTGTTATCTCAAACAACAAATGTTGTTAGTAAATAAAACAGTGGAACATTGACCAACCTAAAAATCAGAGTTGGTCTGTTATCCAGTTCTACGTGGCGGTATATACATTTTTTTGTGCAAAGTGTAACCCACATACGGCTGCATATTCAAGATAAAATTGATGTTTTAAAAATTGAATACTCTTTCAACACACCTCGCTGTAATACAGAGAGGAAATTTTTATTTCACAACAGTTGCTGCACCTTCGTCAACGTCAAGTTCACAAATTTCTTGTTCTTCGTTCTCTTCTTTTATCCGTCAAAACGTTCGAAAGGAAATAAATTAAAAGTTGCTGGTGGTACTTTCGAAGGCCTTTTCTGGTTTATTTTTTTCTACGTTTTGCTGTGTCGTCTACGCTCACACCAGCCCAGTGGTAGCTGGTTACCGACTGTTATCTGTTTTTTTTTTGGTAACATCTCGATCTAGCATCAACGCTGATGTTAACAAAATAACAAAAAGAAAATGACGACTACAATCACAAGGTCGTCTAGTTATAACACCAAAAAATAGTTATGTGCACGAATTTCAAAACAAAAATTAGCGATTTTCTAGGAGTTGAGAAAAGTCTACATCTGAACGCGACAATTGGGAAGAAATTACACCCAAAAATAAAAGTAAAAAAAACCTTTTGCCTTTTTGTTGTTGCAACAAGAAAAAGAAATTTAATTAGAAATCCAACAAAAATAACTACAAAGTAAAACTTATCGGAAAAACAAGAAAAAGAAAAAACCAAAATTCAACCCAACATTTTGTGATGAAAAGGAAAAATATATTTTTTACCACATTGAATACGATTTATTGGAATATTTTTATATTTACGGAGAGTTGCCTTAATTTTTTCATTCGGAAGTTTCTTTGCCCACCAACAATTAACATGGACTGGAATAATTTGCACCAGCATCAGAACCAGAATCAGCACGATAGGTCAAGTTCGTCGAGTAGCAGTGGCAGCAGCAGTGGCAGTAGTAGTAGTGACGAAGATGTTGATATGGAACGTGAGGAGTACGTGTTTAGGGCGTACGATCTAATTAAAATCAACTATAAGAATTCAAAGTTTATGGAATATCCCGTGTCCAGAAGTGGACATCGAGTGATTGCATCTGATTCACATTTATACTCGCTGGGTGGCTATAATCCCAGATCGGCCGTATCTGCTGCACGAAGGGGACAGTGTTTGTTGTTCCAGGAGCTTTGGTCATATAATTTCGCCACGAACAAATGGAAATTACTATTGAACAGTAAGGCACCGAATATGCCACGAGAATTGGCCTCCAATGCGCTGGCGATACACAACAATGTTTTAATTGTGAGTATATATTATTATGTTAGGGGCTGTTATAGTTTTTCTTTGTTCCAAGGTGTCCGAGAATGCGCGTGAGTGTTTTGGACATCGCGTAACACGGTTCACTTTTTGTTGAAGGATTTTTTTAGCGATTTCAGTGGGGTTACTTCGATGTGTCTCTAAAATGAAATTTAGCTGATGACGTCTCTTTGTTTCCATTTGAATTTTTGTTGTTATTCTTCATAATGAGTCGTCAAATGTGTGGTTTTATTAATTTTGCAAAAGAAACTGCAACATCATTTATTAGTTTCAACAACAAAAATCCTATTACTTTTGTAATGCTCTGCAAGTGTATACTAAGTTGATGTACTGAATCAAAGGATGGCTATTCATATAGTTTAAATAGTTTTCTGACAGTTGTCGAAAGTAGGTACGCATTAAACAGCTAGTCTTCGCACTTCCATCAGGTCCTGTACTAACTCTTGTCTTGTTTTGCCGTTGCAGTTTCTATATTCAATATTTTATATTCAACTTTATTTTACAGTCACACGGCGGTACAGGGTATCCCTTTGGGGAGAGCTGCTCAAACGATTGCCACGTCTTTACTACGGAACGACCTCGTGTTGCACGCCTCACAGTCGAAGGCGATATGCCAGCGGCTCAGTACGGTCCCGGAATAGTCATCCACGATAATTACCTCTACACAATTGGTGGTACCACAGGTTTCGATTACTCCTGTGATGTGTACCGCTTAAGCTTGAAAACCAAAGTCTGGGAGAACGTCTACATATGTCGGCCAGAGATGCGCGAAGATCCCGAAGGCCGTTACCGTCACGAAGTCGCCTACGATGGCAATCACATATTCATTCTCGGCGGTGGCACCTCAATGTCTGTCTATGATCTGCAAACGATTCCTGCCTTCAATTTAAACACCAACAAATGGGACTACTTCGAAACCAAACCGGATCCGACAATTCCCAATGGACTACCAAAGCCGCGCAAATGTTTTTCATGTGTGCAGTTCGACACTCCTAACGGTGTCGAGGCATACATCACAGGCGGCCTGCAGAGTGACTTTACCACATACTTTGCCGACATCTGGAAGATCAACTTTAGAACGATGCAGTGGTCGCTGTTGAAAACGGCAGTTCTGCCACGGCCATTGTACTTCCATTCGGCTGCCAGTCCCGGCAACGGATGCATGTTCATATTCGGTGGCATCGAGTACAACAAGACGACTATGCGACGCCGCAACGATCTCTACAAGATGTGGATGACCATACCAAAACTTAGCGAAATGTGCTGGGACGCAATAACCTATTACAATCCCAACCTAGACAATTACAATAGGAGCTACTTGTTAAAAGCAGGCATACCAGAGAGGTTCGTAAATCGTGTGGTAGAGCCGGTTGCCGCCACCAAGAAGAGCCCCAACTCATCGGTCGCTATGCCATCATGTCCCTCTCTGTCAAAGCGTGTTCGATCGCTGTCGGAATGACTTTCCCCATCGGCCATCAACATCAATAAAACAGCCAATCATTTGTCTTCAAAATAAAAACAAAAACAAGAACTTCACCGAGAATACCAATATTTTATTATTTTTTGGCTCATATCCACATCATCACGCCTTTGCAGAGGGTATTCTCGGAACACAGGGATCTGGAGGCTATGCGCTTTCATGCTGACAATTTGTTGTTGTTTTTTTCTCTTTCTTCGTTTTTTTTTTTTTTTTTTTTCTTTACCGACATAACTTCTAAGAATATTTTATTTAATTTTTGCTCAAATGAAAAATTGGTTATATTTTGTGGAAACTATTGATCCTTCGCTAGACGAGACTTGTATGTTAAGATAACCTATATATAACTTACATTTTTGAGAAATAAACAAAATGCAAAACAGAAAAAAAAACTGCAATAAAATATTGAAAAGTCTTGCTTGTTTTAATAAAGATATCAGTACCTATCGTAGTCTGCTGTGACTGGAGTTCTTATCTTCGCTGAGGGTTTCTACCTAGTCAATGCAATTCGGGAAAAATGGTTTCCGGTAAAATGGTCGATGTGTGTTACATTTGACAACAATTATAGAACCCTGTGGGAATTATTTATTTATTTATTTATTCCATCAAACAAAGTTACAATACTTTAGTGATAACTAGATAATAATATTAAATATAGATACAAAAAGTAAAATAAAAATTAAAATTAAAAAGTGAAAAAAAAAAAGAAAGAAAAAATAAACTAAACATTGCCACCATTAACATTACTAAAGATTAATAGCAAATTATTTTTAAATGAGAGTCTACTTAAACTAAAGTCGATCATATCGCAAACAGTATTGGTTACTACTAAACACCTAGACAATGGTTCGTTGGCAGCATAATTTGTTCTGTGATATAAGGAATTTTAAAAAACACTCGGTTTCTTAGCATTCTCGCAGGAATATTGAAGTTGATTAAGGACAGGATATTAGAACAATCAATATGATTATCCAGTATGTCACGAATAAACATAACCTCAGAGAAACTTCTTCGAATGTTGAGAGGCAAGATTCCAAATAATTTGCACCTTGTAGCATAGGAAGGCATATCTATGTCCCAGTGGAGCCTTTTCACTAGAACTCTCGTAAAACGTTTTTGTATTCTCTCGATTCTAAGAGAATGAACCTCATACAAGGGATTCCAAATAGTACTACAATACTCAAGAGTGAACCTAACAAACACAAAAAACAAACATTTCAAAGTGTGCGCATCACAAAACTCCTTTGAATTGCGCAGGATAAATCCCAACATTGAATTGCTTTTGGCAACTAAAAAGTATAATGTTTTCTGAAATCCAATTTCTTGTCAAAAATTACCCCAAGGTCTTTTTTAAAAGCTACATTGGAAAGAAATATACCATTTATTTTGTAACGAAAGTTAATGGATGACCGGTTTCGACAGAACGTTAAAATTTGACATTTTTCATTATTAAGGTGTAAGGAGTTAATCAAACTCCAATTCGATAACCGATCCAGATCTTCTTGTAATGTTCAGATTTTATACAACGAAATAATTTTAAATCGTCCGCATACATAAGGCGCCTCGAATTTGAGATTACGCTGGGAATGTCATTGACAAATAATACGAAAAAGAGGGGACCGAGGTCCCTTCCTTGTGGCACACCCGAGGTAACATTGATAGGTGAAGATAGAATATTATTTATACGAACATACTAAATACAATCCTTTAGGTATGAATCTATCCAGTTCAAAAAATTTGAATGAAATCCTAATTTATTAAGTAAAATGTCGTGATTAACCCGATCGAAAGCTTTTGAGAAATCTGTATACACAACATCATATTGATATCCTTTGTCAAGACCATTTAGAACACTATTTGAAAAAATTGTAAGGTTTGTGCTAGTAGATCTACCAGCAACAAAACCATGTTGACATGGAGAAATGACACTTTTTAGACTTTGAGATAATCTTACATAAATCAGTTTTTCAAACAATTTTGGAATTGTTGTAATCTTACAAATAGGACGATAGTTAGAAACATCCTGCCTACTACCTGATTTATAAATTGGTATAATTAGAGAACGTTACCAACTATTTAAAAATTCACCGCTTACAAAGGAACGATTAAAAATTATTTTTAACGGAACACCTAACACTTTCGCGCACCTCTGTAAAATAATAGGAGCAATTCCATCCAAATCAAGTCGTGTGTCAACTTTCAAATCAGCCAAAGCTTGTTCAATTTCTAAAGTTGAAAGCTGTATGTTACCAATGCTCAAATGGCTATCATTGTTATTTAAGTGAATCACGGGTGATATATTCGGAGAGCCATCTAAGTAAACAGATTGGAAATGTTTAGCAAAAAAGTTGCAAATTACAGAAAGATCAGACGATGATATGCCATCGCGACTCATTAGATTAGGAATGCCATTTGATTGTTTTTTAGTGTTTATAAATTTCCAAAAACTTTTACAATTCGATTTTAAATCACATTCAATAGATAGTAGATACTGATTGTAAAGAAATTTATTTATAAGCCTTATTTTTTTGTTATTAAGGTTGATTAATCTTTTATTAAACCACACTGGTCTAGAACCACTTTTTGCCTTTACTTTAGGTGTGAATAAATCAATTGCATTATGTACGATACTTAAGAATGATCCGTAACATTCATTAAGATTTGCATTTACAAATAATGCATGCCAATCCGTTCCATTGAGATGGTTATTAATTAAGTTAAAATTTGTCTTAGAGAAATTATACACGAAATTTGAAACACCAGTTCTAGGTGGAAAATACATATAAAATTCAAATTGCAAACTGAATGCAATGAACTGAATTATAGGTGTTCAATGCGAATAGTTGCTGGTTTGAACACCGAGAGACAAAGAACTCACATTGTTATATGAAAGATCGATGTAGATACCCACTGTTGATGATCAGGGCTGGAATCGGCTAAGGTGATAGTGGATTTCCTTTTTTCGATTGTAGTTTTTGATTATCAACTCTTCGTTGCTCTGCGTAAAGCGATCACTGTGGATAGATGGAATAATTGGAACACGCGATTACCTTTTTCCAGTTGGTAAATCAAGCAGTCCCAAAACAAACGTTCTTTTTCACGAAAGTATTTAATTTATTTAGAGTCGAAGCCGAATACCTATGAAAATGACACAAATGTATGAAAGCGACACCTACATAAATCTGTCACATGAAATTGATCGCAAAAAAGCTATTGTCAATTTTCGTGGGCGTAAAGCTTCGATTTTGATTGTCAACTATCAACTATCACTTTAGCCGATTCCACCCCAGATTAAAATTTATAAAAAAATAAACACGTACACCGCTAATAGGATATCGTGCTCCGTTGCGTCATTTTTCCTTTTCCATAGCAATCCGGTTGATCTGTTTGACGCATGGCATTCGCCCCTATCGTGGAATACCGCATACGCCGAGGGGAACGTTTCACTCAAATGCTGTTTTCGTACTTTTCACCCACCGCCAAGTTTCCTCTTACACTTTCCAACTACGAGAAACAAACAAATTTAAATAAGAAAAATTGCTTATGTTTATTCACTTGGCAGTAACAATTACAAAAACGCAAAGTTTTAATACAAAATACAATAGAA
Organism: Cheilosia vernalis; assembly: GCA_949126925.1. Lineage (NCBI taxonomy): Eukaryota > Metazoa > Arthropoda > Insecta > Diptera > Syrphidae > Cheilosia > Cheilosia vernalis. Next base: position 51,773,532 of record OX421361.1, read on the forward strand.
CAACAAGACAGTAACCGATTTGTGTAGACAAAAAAAAAAAAAAATCAAATTTACTTCCTTTACTTTAAAAGTTGTACTTGATCTTCAGACGTTCCCTTATCAATAATCCCTTGATGAGCTTCTTCCAGTTGCCATAGACGCGTGCCTCGTATTTTTCTTGCTCCTTACGCTCGATATCCTGTTGTTCTTTATCCCAAGCATCAGCCACCATTTCAGCAAACTCCTCACAAACAACAAAACCATCCAAGACTGGATGACAAGAACCCTGATGGAAATCGAATCCAATAACCGCTGGCGCACAGTCAATACCAAGTTTCTTACAAACTCTATTCAAACCGGGCACTAGAAATAGATAGGAAATAGCGGGAAAGTTTCAACAAGTTTAGAAAGCACTTACGATGCAAATGAACGGTTTTCTTGGGCAGCATGCACTCCTTGAATAGTTCGACATTTCCATAAGCGTTTCGTGGCACAATGCCATTCTCAGCCGTTGGTGGGTCGTATTCTTGGGTTTGCCAATAGCCAAATATCTCGAGAGGTTGATCTTTTATTACAGTGCTGGTGAACTGAAATCAGACGGCAAATGAATTGAATTAACAATACAAAAATAATGTCTGAAAGCGTTGTCAAATGTCACCGGGCCAGAATTTTCTTTAGAACAATAAATTGCCAATTTCATTTCATTCAACAATTAAATAATATGAGGCATAACGGTGGCTGTTATGCCGTTCAACGAAAGGTTCAACATTCACAAAGCAACATAACTAGGAAGCCCGTCACTAACCTTGTCCCACTTTGGGCGGGCCTTCACAATTTTATACGGCTGCTCGCCAAGTTTAACAACTCGCGCCGACTTCAGCCATATTTCGCGCGAATGTAAGGTATGAATGCACTCTCTGGCGTAAACCGGTTCACCACGAACAAAGCCGAGAGTCAGTGCGTTTGGAGGATAAATCGCCTGAAACTTAAGCAAATGTCTTTCAAGCGCATACAATGGATGGTCCTTGTACTCGGATATTGTTGTCGGCATTGGTTTATCCAGATGAATTCTACGCAAATCCATGTCCTCTGTCAAATCTCTCTGCGTGCGATGTGTTGTCACGTGCTCCCTGATGGCCTCGTCCAGCCATGATTGTTCTACGCGACCTTTTCGTACGACTGTGGCCCACTGAGCGCAATATCGTGGTGTGACATCTTTCATAGTCGCATCGTTGTTGAAGGCGAATACATAGGCCAAGGTTGATGGTGTCACGGATTTCTGCAACAAAAATAAAAAAAAAAGCGTTACTTACAATAAATGAGAAGGAGAAAAATATATGCACGCGCTCACCCGAATATAATCCACGCAGTGTATCTTGCCCTTGAATAAGTCCACACACACCCACTGTTCTTCGAGTTCTGCATACACTTCTACCCACATGTTGACGGCGTTCTTTTTGGATCTGCTAGGCGATTGGGCATCATCTACGGTGTCCGGAGAGAGTACCTGACGGTCGAGCTTTTTGAGTTTGTCGACAGCTTTGTGGCGCTTCGGCGCAGACGGTTCGAAGTCGTCATCCGAGTTTGTTTGTGGTTTCTTGAGCTGTTGTTTACGACGCGATTTTGGTAAATCGTCAGCGCCGTCTAGTTGAGGAACAGTGAGTTTTACTCTTGATCGTAGCTTTCGAGGTGAAGGTTTAGTTTCGGTGGCATTTGTGCTGCGATTTGTTTTCGACTTTAGGAACTCAGTCGAGATATAGCTCTTGACTGAGGCAGAGCCCGACGGATCGGGGCTTTTGCTGCGACTACGTTTTGTTTGGGTTGAGCTTTCACCAGCGCTTAGTGCGGTGCTCGCTTTGGTTTGTAAGAACGCTGGAGATATGAATGTTTTTGGACTTTTGTCACGACTTTGGGCGGCGCGTATACTTCGTTTTGGCTTGTTCTCCGAATTTTGCTTGTCATCCGCTACGATAACAATAGCTGGGGTGACTTTTTGTGTCAGTTTGGGCTTTGAAGCTGTGTCCGGCCGAGAGCGAGTATTACGAGTAGGCGGACCTTTTGTCTCCTTCGATGTGACCGAAATACTGGGCTGCTGGTCATCGAATGATTTGGAATGTGATTCGAGGGAGGCTACCAGTTTCTTCTGTTCAGTGTTTTGACTGGAATCTGGAAAGTATGGAGATTTTTTGGAAACGGACTCTTTCTTGGAAATGCGCTTCGCTGTCTTTGAAACGGGTTCCAATTTATTTTTCTTAGCAGGTTCATTGGAGTTATCTAGGGATTTTCTTTTCAATTCATCCTTTTTCACACTCGGTTCCTTGGGTTTGGCTGTTGATTTCTGTCCAGCCTTCACAGAAACTAGCTCTGCCTTTTTTTCTACAACCTTTGAAGGCGGTGCAACTTTGGCCTCCAACTCCTCCTCAAACGACGGCTTTGGTTTTAGTCGTTCGCGCTTCTTTTTTGTTATTTCCTTCTCCAACTTTTCTACTTTCATTCTGAGTTCTTCTCTTTCTTCCCTTGACAACGGTGGACTCTTAACTGGATCCTTCTTTGCTGGTGCCTTAACAATGGCCTCTTTTTTCAATACTTTCTTGCCATCGCCATCTGATGGCTTCATTTTTAACGAGCACAGAGAACTTTGGTCCGGTCGCAGAGACATTGGTACCATATTAACGACCAAGCGGCACTGCATTCCCATCGCTCGCAAAAGAATTACAAACATCAGTATAAAGTCTCGCTTGCAAACCGCATGGCGATGTTTCATTTGAACAGCCAAGGACAAAACAGGATCCACCTTTAAACTGGGATACATGCGATCATCGTGGATCTTCACCGCTGTTTTGAACCACGTCAACATGGACTGGAAGTACTTAATCTCAGTCTGACCACTCGGGTAGACGCTTCGACTGGGCAGCAATTTCAATGCGATCGGCATGAGGTTGACGTTGTTTGCAACTTTGTTAAGAAACAGCCCGTTGCTAATGTGGCACAGCAGACTGACTTTGTGTAGGTAGATTTGATTCTCCTTTATGATACGATTCAGTTGTCGTTTGAGAGTTGCCTCGACATCGATGGCTTTCTTGTCCTTGCGATGCCTCTGCGGCAAGTCAATAGAGACTTGAATACCATTGGCCAGGGCATCGGGTAGCTCAGCGGAGGAGATGTCTTCGTCAGCTGGAAAGGTGGAGATGGTGGATAAGGTACGTGCGTTTTGTAAAAAATAAAAATTAAAAAAACACAACAAACGATGGAGCGAGGAGGAAGGAAGGAAAAAGCTGGACGCCAACTTGTTTTCCGAGAGTAGATTTCAACCAATAGATTAGAAGAAAATCAATGCAACCCAAAAAGCGGAAAACTAAGGACACATTTAGACCAAAACTACAAGCAAACCCAACAACAAAAGCTATTACAATAAATTAGTACAAAAACTAAAACCAAAATGGCTGTTGGAAGACAAAAACTACGTAAAACAAAAATCTCGAAACAAGCGACAGCGATCGATGCATCAGTGAAGGAGCAATACCATGCATTACTCGTTCACAGACGACGCGACACTACTTCTGGATAAATAAATCAACACCCCACTCCCAAAACAGACAGAAATGCTGGGCAAAACAAATGACATTTCTTTATTTACTAATAACTTGCATAGTTAAGAGATTGCTTTATTTGTTTCTTAAATTGAGCGAACAACTAATGAATATCCTAGAGTATACTACAACGGCTACAAGTTGTTATACTTATTCTACTTGTCTTTGTCAGTCATAATATGGCGTTCAGGGTGCTTTATATCTCTAACTAAGTCTATGTTTGCATTTACCTTCTACTTCCTCCCAATCGGAGTCGGAGTCTGCAGCTGTTTGGCTTGGCTGCGTTTTCTTGCTTTGCCGCTTGGGATTCTTGGTTTTCTTTGTGGAAGCAGTAGAAGTGACTTTGCTGGTGTTGCCTTCGCCCATAGCCAGCAATGAGGATACATCAACTTTGCTCTCTACAAGTAGACTGCGTTCTTTGTGCTTTTTATATTGCACCTTAGCTTTCTCGATATTGGCGGCAAAGTCTTGCAAATAGCTAAGATCAACTGGCTTGGCATTCATCTTAGAAGTACTTGCTTTTGTTGAGTTTCTGATAGGTTCTGTTTCATCGTCGTCATCATCGTTGTCGATGTCTTCATCAGAGTCGGACAACTGCATGCCGGCATTGCAATCAAATTGTGGTGGGCCAGTATTTGCCGATGACGAAGTCGCTACCTTACCCGAAGTAGTTGGTTTGACATCAAAAAAACTAGACTGCAGGTCAATTTCATCAGGATTCACAAGATAATCATCGCCACTACTGTCAGAATCGCTGCAATTGGGGTTTTTGTTAGAGCGCGACACATTTTTCGATGTATGCGCAGCACTAGTTCGCTTCTCGTTAACTGATTTGACGGGTGTTGGCTGATTTCGTAATGTCTTTGGCGGAGGTTTGTATTTATTGAACAGTTTTGTTCTCAATGAAGTCCCAGCAGATTTGCGTTTTTTTGTCTGCTTAGCGCCACTGTCAGACTTTGATGATGTACCAAGATGGGACTTTGCCTCCCTAAAGGAAAGATTTTGTTTTTTTTTTTTTTATAAAAATCGGATGTAGTTTACTTTGCTAAAAAGGGTATACCTTCTCTTGTAGTTGGGACCATGGTCTTCAAATTCGCTATCATCGTCGTCCGATTCGTCGTCACTGCCTTGGCGATTATTAGTTTTTTTCGGCTTCCATTCATCTTCGCTGGCAGAAAAGTCATCATCAATGGACGAATTGCCTTCTTCGTCCGACATTATTGTACGGGCCTTTATTTATGCTATTTCACAAAGATATTTTACAGATAAACAAACAAAATTTTGCCCAAGCCTCACGGCCGTCGAAAACTTGTTTGCGAAAATGAAAATTATGGCACGCTTGAGTTCCAATGTTCCAACGTTCCAATAAAATATTTTGACAACTGGAAGGCACAAAATACAGTGGAAATTGCGAAATCGATCCCACCGACAGGGGCGACAGGCACTGACAGGAACAATGGGCACGTGGGCACAGTTGCCGCTTGAAAATAAAGTTTGTGTCCAAAATTGGGAATAAAAATGACCAACTGTAGCTAAAAATGACCAAAGTTATTTAAGTCCGAAATATTTGTAGCCATAAACCAATCAATTCGTCATATTTATTTTAACATATTCTTCATGTACACAGATCACATCACATTATGTTTTTGAATTAATGGCCGCGTTCCACTGCCCGCTAGATGAGCAGCGGCATTTCAAACTCCATATAAAAAAATTTGACATTTTACCAGTCGTCACATTCTCATATTTTAATCCATTTTGTAATTTTATTACTAAGTTGGTATTTTTTATTTCCAGTTTTTACACCAACTTTATTTTCAAGTGGCAGCCGTGGCCTGGCCGTGGCGACAGGTATGCCTGTGAGTGGCTGCTGTCAAACTGTGGGTAAAACCGTTGAGTTTTAAAAAAAAATTATCACTTCACGTTCACAGTAGGTAACGTCTGTGACTGATAGCGATATGTTATTAACCACCAAGCTTTTGCCAACTTGCAAAAATAGATAACTTTATAAAACCTCCCTCAGTTGTCAGAATTTAGAATAGGTAAAACATGATATCAGAAATGCTTTCAAAAACCTAACGCGGTGTTTCGCTCATTACTAAAAGCCAAACACTATTTTGTTGAGCACGATGACACGACCTACAAAACAATATAACTAGGTAACAAATTTCCCATCAGGAATTACAACGATAATATATCATCCCATCTCCATAGGACCGCCGAGTACCTAGGTACATTTATATTCACGTTCACGGAGAATCAGATTTATTGGGAGGGGATTCCCCAAGTATTTATTTGAAAATTTGGATTAAATTTCCCTCCATAAAAAACACTATCGATGTAAATAAAAAACATGGTGGTTCATAGCTATCGATGCTATCGATAGTAGGTACTACGCGATTAGAACAAACGGCAAAGTACTGACGAGCACGAGAGGTTGCTCTCAACCGCTCAACGTTTCAACTCTCAATCACATAGGTAACGTAAATCACATCGGTTCAATTTCAGTTAACAAAAATTTGTCGCGCTTTAAATAAGTTTAACAAAGTTACCCAATCTAACTAAATACAATGAGTTGCACCGAGCCGGAAATGTATGGATATTATTCCATCAACGAGGATAGAATATACGAACAATCTGCTTCTTCGCTAAAATATTTCAAATTACCAAAAGTGCCGCTCAATTTAAATGAAGGACTTGAAGATATCAAAGTTAAGCCAGATTCATATTTTGAAGAAAAAATGGACTCTATCCTACAATTTATTTTGAATAACAAAACCGATTTGATTAACAAGAATTTTGATCTTAAAGCCAAAGGAGCAGTACTGATTCCATCCACTGTTGTAGTCACCTGGAAAGACATTAAAAATAAAAGAAAAAGAGAAATAGTTAATTTGTTTCACTAAAACGTGCGAGGTAGCGGGCTGTTAAATGTCGTTTGACGTTTGTCAACAGCGTAGGTGACAGGTCACAATAGGCTTAGTTCGCTTAAGGTAGGGATAGTGTTCACCAGCAGATGGGGCTAAGTTAGGTAGGACGGTGGTAAGATTGGTTCGAAAACGCGATGGTTCTAAGAAGTGCATTTGAAAAGTCGTACCTATGCTTTTCAAATGTTACTTATAAAAAGAGGGGGACAAATAGAAAGGCAATAGTACATCCCAAAAAAACGGATTATGGAATGGGAGAATGCGGGAGGAAGCAAATAACTGCCCTCGATGGATGGTTCGATTCTTTTGTTGAACCATTGTGCTGCTATACGACCGTCTGTAGAAGTCGTCAATGACACCGAAGTCGAAGGTTAAAGTCCAGCACACGGATGCTGTAAGAGCTTCGCAATTCTATAATTAAAAGTGCTTAATTCAAACAAGTATAAAAAGAACAAAGAGAAAAAAGTGAGGTCGTTAAAGTAATAGTGAAGTGAAGCCATAGAGTTATACAGAAAATAACAAAACTTTAAGGCACCCATAATAATCATAAACTATAGCGAAGTGTGCAACTGGTGCCGAGTACAGGCGAAAAAAGTGGGTACTAAAACCAATAAGGAAAAGGGGATACCTTGCGCGGCGGTCACAAAACACATAAACCAACGTGGCCGCCTGATAATCGAGGGATACCCCGTCCGATTCTCTCCAGAAATTCTCGTCCACGTGACCTTCAATTCTACCAAACGTAAATCCCAAAAAGGCACTAGAGAAGGGACTTCGATTTTAGTTTCCCGTATCGGTGCTTTCGGTAGTGCGGTGTGAAGGTCAGCTGAGACCAAAGAGAGAGAGGGAGGAAATAGCTAATTGGCGGTGACCACAGCTAGTGATAAAGCGGACCTTTTTCCTTTAGGGCACCGGATTGGTTGAGCTATTATAAGCAGCTAAAACACTCGTATATAAGAAAAAAAAAAAGAATGTTTAGTAATATATATGTATATAGAAAGATACTGAGTATACTAAAGTTTCAAGAGTTAGGTGTTAAGTTAGCTTAAGTTTCGCTTGTAACTTGTTGTTGTTGTTTTTTTTTTTGGCGTGAGATATTTTCTTTTTGTGTTATCATTTCCTTTTGGCTATTGCTGGTAAGATTCAATAATTGTGATAAGCATCGTTTGTTCCCCCCACGTCGTTATCTCGCGTACCCGCTTTCAAGGGAAAACATCATACTCCCAAATAGAGCTCTATTTAGGCAGGTATCCGAGTAGTTTGCCGCGATAAGAGTAAGGGACGGATTTTATGTTCCAATGTTTGTGTATTTTGTTTTAAAGGGGTCAAACTGTCCTTACGTTTTTGCTTGATTTGTTAGCTTGTTTTTTTTTATTTGTTCAATGAATAATATTACTTTCCACAATTAAATAAAGTAAAATGCTTAAATATGCTCGTTGAGCCACGCCAAAAGGCAGTATTTTATTACTCAAGAAAATTAGTTTCGCTCACTGGAAAGTGAGTATGTGGTGCTAAGGCAAAAATTTTCAGGGGTGTGAAGGGAAACTAAAAACCCTTTCGGCGCAGATGACGTGATTCCGAAGCAGCATATCCAACAATGGGGAGATTTAAAAATCAGCCAACGAATCTCCAGGAGGGGTGGGAATGGCCAGCGCTGAAAAACATCGACAGCGCCCCTCAGTGCAGTGAAGGTCCGTCCGATGATTTGGTGAGGGGAAAGTAAGTACCTGTTCGTCCGGCATGTTTTATGTTTTGTAGTAGATTAGGTCGAGCGGTGGGGAGCAAGGACCACACCATTCCGGCGAGCTGAGCCGTGCTGAACAAGCATGCCAAGCTCTTCATCCTCGGCACTCCTATCCCTCTCTATTTCCGTTCCCATCCATTGTTCCTATCCACTTCCTGTTCCTAGTCCCTTTTCGATTCCAATCTCCAACAATATCCTTCTCTAGTCTCGCTACAAATGGCGCCCAACGTTTTTGCACGTCTTATGTCCTTTATGTAGTCCTTAGTCCACAGTTGATTCAGTTGCCAGCATCAGCGCACTCGTAAGTCTTCTAATGGGAAGGTCTAAGTACGTACCTTTTTGAATCGCGACGAATAACGCTGATGCCGACAACCGAACCAATTGGAACCTGTTAGTTATTGTCATTACCTATACCTACTGTTATTTGTGAATTTTGCTTTCCTATCTAATCTTTAAATTTCGAATTCCTATTAGTATCGTCAGTATAAACAGTAAACACGAGTACAGTGACCTTGTCATGATTTTTTTTGTAACATGTAGCACTGTCCCTGTTACACTTTTCCGGGGTAAAAGAATAGACGATTCTAATGTGCGTAGAAAGACAAAAAAACCACGAGAGAAATTGCAGCCGCCGCTGCGCCGATGGGTTGAAAGTCGATAATGAGTATTGGTATTGAAACGTCAAATCGTCGATGCAAATTCGCCGGTGGTATATGGCGGGGAAAAGTGCAACAGGTAGCCGGTTGGATGCTACCGCCTCGGTCGCTCAGCTGGGGTGGGTTCAGGGCTTTTGCAATTAAAATAAAATTACGAGTGAATTGCAAGAAATGGGTACTTAACCTTTTTTGTAGATGGTAAATCCAATTTTTGGTTTTACGCAGTGGGCGCCACACAATCTTTTTTCTAAGGAATTGTGAAACCTTACCGAACAACTTCCCGATGATAAAAGTAAATTTTGACGAGTGGAAAATTTAAAAGAAAGGATTTTTTTTTTTCGTTATAAAACTCCGCTGAGGAGAAATGGCGTTTTATTTCGCGAATTGGTTGGGTGGTTAAACAAAATGGTGGTCGCCTATGGAATGGCCCACTATCGCTACTTCCCGAATTTTAAACGGTTGTGTCAACGGGTCGCGTGTCCCGCTTTTCTGGGATTATTTCGGAACGAAAACCAACGTAATAAAAATTATGCTTTTATCCTAACTACCGCGGTTCTATGAAATATTCCACTACTATAATATATATAACTCTACTTATCTGCTTCCTTTGTCCCCAAAGACCTGTCCTGTAGGTAAATTGAGTCTGTCCTGCCGCTTGTATTTTTCCTTCCTCGCCTGCTCCTCTCCTTTCTTTCACCTTTTTTTCTTGACACTTTTCTAAATTAAACTTAGCTATTCCACTAATAGCCTCTTATTTATCTTAATCAATTTAATAAATTTAATTTTATAATCTCAAAACTTTTTGCCAAAATCCGTACGGATGTTCTTCGAGCTAGATCTGGTCGATTTCGCAGCTAATCAAAAAGTGATTTCTCGTTTTTTTGTTGTTCTCCCCTTTACCCCACTTGCATTCTTGCATTCAGCAAAACGGGACTATATTATTGTCCGCGACTGCAACACTCCGTTTTCTTTGGCGGAGGTTCGTGCGGACTCCCGTTCATGCTCTCAATCATACTGTTTGCGCTCTTTGGTGAATTCGCCCGAGCATTAGGGATATTCCCCAATCTCCGACTCGTCACTGAACGCATTCACGCACACTCTTCACGCATTACATTCAGAGCATAAATTGTTTTTTTTTTTTTGACGTTGTTACTCATTTGAGCAATGTAAGAATATTCAAGACCTTATAAAGCTCGAATAAAATCCGTATTAGGATTGGTTCGCGACATTATTCCCCTAGCGATTTTACCTATATCCCCTCTACCAAAATAAAAGGATTTTTAGCAGGCGAGCAATTGGAACTTACACTGCTTAGGGTTCGAGACATTGTTCCTATTTATGGAAAGCAGTATCTTGGGGACAGAGGTTGCTATTTAAAACATATTTCGACTTTGATTGTTCCCTAGCTAATTACGTGGGTTTTCGCGCAGATTTGGGGGGTTGGGGATGAGCCTATAGTGTGCCATTTCTTACATGTGTCTTCTTTATGTTGGGGCTCTTAGCCACTGGGTGCTGTTTTCGGTAACGTTGGGGTGGACATCTCGTATTTTCAGTTGCATTTTTGTATTTTCGTATTGTCTAGAGTTTGTGGTTAGATTTTGTTTGATGTGGCTCTGTTGTGTTTCGTATGTTTGGGAGGACGACTTTGTTGGGTTTGTATCTCGTTATTTTGTCTTCAATGTTATGTTTTCGTCGACACCGATGTACTTGTGTGTTTTGAGGAATTGGGTCTCTCGTTGGCCATTTTGGTATACTGTTTGGTTGTTTTGTCCACCCGTGATGCTTTGTGTTTTATTTAGAGAAAACTCTATCTCTCTCTCTCTCTCCTTCTTAGGACCGTCCGTCCCTGCCCGTCCAATTGGGCTGTTGGGGTACCTGCTTTTGCTATCCTCCCGAGGGTCATGGAAAGCAAGATCGTTGGGTATATGAATATACCCAACAAGATCGGCTATGCCACTTCCTCAAGAGAATAGCGGGAGGACGAAATGGTCAAAAACAAGGAAGGGGTCGGGAGGTGGAAAGGTGGGAGACGACCACACTTTTTTTGGAGCGTTTTTGAACGCAACAAACTCCTTCCTTACCTCCCGAAGAGGCAAGACTGGTATTTCGTTAAGAAAGACCGGAGTAAACATCACAACCACATAACATCGACTTCTCAATCGCACCTTGCGAGAGGTAATGTACATCACAGAGCTATTTGCTCTCAGTACCACTTTGCGTAACCTTTCTGTTACACGACTCATTCCTTTAACGTCCAGGATCATCGCAGTAAGGCTTAAGGTCTTTTACGTTCCAAGTACCTTTCTCGTTGCCATCGCTATCCTCGAGAGTATACGTCCACGCTGATACTCTCTTTTTAATTTGAAAAGGGCCGACGTATTTTGGGGCCAACTTTGCGGTGTAGTAATTTGCGGCGTCCGAGAGGACATAATTTTTTCTCCAAACTAGTTCATTCGGAAGGTATTGCACGTCCCTTCTCCGAAGATTATATGCCTGCGCTGACTTCTTGGATGCCGCTTCTAATCGTTTGCCTATCTCTAACCTAAGTTGCCTAAATTGTTCCCCTGGATCCGTATTTATGCTCCCCTCACACGGTATAGTGGTTAAGGACGATCGCCCAAAAGTCACCATACCTCGACCAAAATTCGCATAGTACGGAGATACCCCCAATACGTCATGCGTTGCTGTGCGTATACAGCACGCTACCTTAGCTAATTGTTTATCCCAAACCCTATGGTTGTCAGATACATACGATCTTAGTGTTGTTTTTATTATCTGGTTTATTCTTTCCGCCGGGTTTGCTTGCGGGTGGTAATGAGCGGTAAACCTAATAGTGGAACCATACTCTTCACAAAGAGCTCTCAGTTCCCTACTCCTAAATTGTGGACCATTATCGCAGACAAGGTATTTTGGAACACCAAACAAAAGAAAAACGTTTTCTTCCAACTCCTTACAGACGGCTTTTGCCGTAGCCGACCTAAGAGCGAATAGTAAAGGGAACTTAGTAAAATAATCAACGACCGTTAAGATGTACACAAAACCCCTACTCGATTTGGGAAGTGGACCAACTAAATCCACCGAAACCATCTCCCACGGATTGGTTACCCCTTTCCTCTCCGTCATATACCCAGCCGGCTTGTCGTTGACCGGTTTCACACTTTGACAAACTTTGCAACTCCTAACATATTTCGTAATATCGGACCTCATTTTGGGCCAATAGTACTTCTCTGATATCCTAGCTAAAGTCTTCCTAACCCCCATATGTCCCGCTAGCGGATTATCGTGACAATTCCCTAGTATACTAGCCCTATCCTTTTTCCCAACGACCACCTTCCACTCTGAGTTCTGATCATGGACCAGTATGTGACTTGCCTTCACAAACTTGTATAAAATTCCCTGCTCAACTCGCCACGTTGGAAAGTCCAACGGCTTTTCTTCAACCTTTTCGATCATCCGGATTATCCACGGATCGGACCTGTGCTCTTCAATCCCAGCTATCTCTGGCACGCTCCTGGAGAGCATATCTGGCACTACATGATCCCTACCCTTCCTGTGTATAATCTCAAAATCGAACTGTTGTAAACGAACAGCCCAACGCGCTAATCTACCTGCAGGATCTTTCAACTTACTAAGCCATACCAAGGAATAATGGTCGGTAATGACCGTAAACTTAACCCCTTCGAGATATGGTCTTAGTTTCTCTATAGCCCATAACACAGCTAGACATTCCTTTTCTGTAGTTGAATAATTCCGTTCACACCTATTGAGCGACCTGCTTAAGTAGCAAATCACTTTCTCTCCTTCATCAAAATTTTGGCTCAAAACAGCACCAATCCCAAAATCCGAGGCATCTGTCTGCACGACGAAAGACCTCGTAAAATCCGGACACGTCAGGATGGGCGCTGCTACCAAACACTCTTTTGCTTTTCTGAAGCTTTCTTCGCATTCTTCTGTCCAACAAAATTTCCTACTTTTCCTGAGCAACTCGGTCATCGGTTTAACCAAACTTGCGAAGTTTGGCACAAATCTCCTATACCAGGATACCGTTCCGACGAAGCTCCTCACTTCTTTTACATTTTTAGGGGTTGGAATATTCAACATACTTTCGACCTTCTCTGGGTCTACATGGAGGCCGTTGCGATCTACTACATAACCTAAAAATTTGAGGGATGGTCTACAAAAATTGCACTTCTCCCGACTAACTTTCAAACCTGCCTCTGTCAATCGCCTAAATACCTCCTTTAAAATTTCTAAGTGCCTCTCGAACGAATTGGTAACGATTATTATGTCGTCGAGGTAGACAAAGACGTGCGGTTCCAAATCGGCTCCAAGCACGTTGTCTATAAATCGCTGCCACGTCGCGGGGGCATTATGCAATCCAAAAGGCATCCTTTTAAACTGAAACAGTCCCCTATTTGGGACAGTAAAAGCAGTATAAGGCCGTGAACTTTCCTCAACTGGTATTTGCCAATAAGCAGATTTGATGTCTAGAGAAGACAGAAATTTCGCGTCCCTAAGCTTATCCAAGGTAGCTGAAATGAAGGGAAGAGGATAAGCATCCCTTTCAGTCACCTTGTTAAGTTTCCTATAATCTACACAAAACCTATAACTATTATCCTTTTTCCTAATCATGACTATAGGAGAAGCCCAAGGGCTATTCGATGTCTCAACGATATCGTCCTTAATCATTTCTGCTAATTCCCTATCTATATGGACCTGGACTGCTGGAGAAACCGGATAATACCGTTGTTTTATCGGCTCAGCATTGGTCCTGATTTTATGTTTCACCAGATGGGTGCAACCAATGCCTTCAGGCATGTCCCTAAATATTTCTTCTGTAAAGCTACCTAACAGTTGTTGTTGTGTCTTGTTTAAATCTGATAAGTCCCTATTCTCAGTAATTGAAGCCAGCAAGCTTTGGTTTGAAAAACTCCACTGACCTGAAGCTAAATCCGGCACGATTCCTGAAAGCTTCCAGAAATCGGCCCCTAAAATAAGAACTTGCGGAAGACTAGGAATAACAAGACACTCCAACAACACAACTTTTCCCTGCACTATCATTGGCAACATTACGACACCTTCTACACCTATCCCTACGCCATCCGCTAGAGTGACCCTATCTACGTTGCCTTTTTGTAAAACTAAACCTAAATCTTTTAATATCATCCATCCATTCCTACCTATAATAGAGCGTGAAGCGCCTGAATCCAATAAACCTAACAAGTTAACCCCATAAATGCTGACCCTAAGGTATGGACGCCTATCGTTGCAATTTTCATCAAGTGCAAAACCTAACTGGACAACTTCACTACAAGCCAACTGGTTACCAGCAGGCGACCTAATCAGAGAATTCAACGGCGCTCTCGTCCTGCCGACCCGAGAGTGCGTTGACCGTTTCCCGAACAATTCCTACAGTTTCTGCGAACAACCCCCTGTTGCCCACAGCCTACACATCTCCTAGGAGCAGAACACCTACTGGCAAAATGCCCTTCCTGATTGCAGTTAAAGCACCTCACCGTTTGAGGTTCTCTACTTACAACCGCCACTACTGGTTCCTCGACCGCAACGTATGCTAAATCGGGTTCCAGCAAGTTCCTAGACCGATTACTAGGTGGAGGAGTGAAAGTCTCCACATTCGCCCTAACCGTCTCTAAACGTCTACCCAGAGCAACAAGATCGCTTACCGTTTTCGGGTCCGCGAGTCCAAGCTGTGTCTGGTAGAATGGTGCCAGATTTTTCTGAAGAATAGCAAGCTTCCTTCGTTCAGACAATGGTTCTGATAATCTCCTGAACATGTTCGACATCGTGGCGACGTATACACCAATCGACTCCGCCTGTCCTTGTGTACGTCGCCTGATCTCATCCATGAGAAGATCGTCATAATTTGGTGGTAGGAACTCTGCTTTGAGCTCACATACCAACTCACTCCATGTCCTAACATTTTCTCGGATCGCCCTAAACCAGATGAGTGCCTTCCCGGTGAACAAATCAACTGCCGACCTAAAAAGGTGCGTTTCTGAAACGCTTCTTGCTTGCCTAAGCTCCTCAACTCTCTCTAAAAATGCATTTACAGAAGCCCCACAGCGTTCCCCAGTAAACTTAACGTCCCACTTCTCAATTCGCTCAGTGCATCTATCTTGAGCCACCGATACTGCTTCAATAAATGGTTGTTGTTGTAGTGGTTCTTGTTGTTGTTGTAACGGTTCGGTTTGTTGTACTACCCTTACAGGTTGTATAGTTGGCGATGGTGGTGCGAGCCTTACTGCTACCCTGGACGGAGCGGCTTTTTCCTCAGGTTCCGTTTCATCTTCGTCGCCGAACTCAAGTTTAGCCGCCAAGCCTACTAACTGGTTTCGAAGTTTCAACTTGAAACCTTCCTCTTCACTGCCCTCAGCGCGAGCTCTATCTAACCTGCGCAAACACCATTCGATCTTTGTAACAATCTTTAAAAACTCCCCTGACTTAGGATCGCTAGGCTTATCCTTCAATAGATCTTCTATCTCCTGTGCTTTCCCTTCAATAGCCTTTATATCTTCCTCAAAAGAGAAAGGGTAACTGGCATCTGTACCTAAAGATCCCCTACGCTCGAGCATTCTTGCTGCCCTAAGCGACTGTCTCATTTCTGTGACCGTGCCTCTCGCTAACCCCCGCACGTCCATCTCGTAGTACAACTCCTCTTGAGCTAACCTATTAATCTCCATTTTACTCCGCTATCTATGATATCTATTCCCAAAAGACTACGTATTCTACACCTAACAACAAAGGAAGCAACTAACACTAGCTGTAATAAAACTAATAAAAAGACCTAGCTAATTATGCCTATACTTATATGAACAAGAAAAAAAAATCCCCAATATGCCCGAGATTCCAAAGGGAATAAGAAAAAAAACTTCCTTAGGTATTGGTTGGTTAAACGAACATCGATTTCCAAAGGCCAAAAGAAGAGATAAAGTAACAACAAGTAAAAGTTTCAAAAATACACACGAATCAAAATTCAGTAAAAGCGAAAAGCAAAATGTATCACTGGTCACTAAAATAAACCACAAAGTTACGAGGAAAAGATTCAATTCCACCGAAAAATTAACGAAATCAAAAATCACGAATAAGTACCGAAGCAAATAAGTCTCGTAGTAAAATTTTAAAACAAATCCCCAACAAAACACCAAAAAATATTATTATCCTAATCACAAATATGGATGAATAAAAATAAATAAATAAGAATAAAATATTGCAAAATGTTATCAATCGATAATAATCAAATGATAAAAAAAAGTGTGACAGCAAAAAAAATGTATATCCACCAGCGAAAAAAGTAACTGGTGGCAACTCTAAAATGACGTACCGATGTAACACAAGAAAGCAAAAATCCACTATTTGTGGTGACGAATAAAAAAAACCGCTACAGCTACAACTGTGCAATTCTGTTTTACAAGAAATGCAATTTCACTGTGCCGGTAGGTATATATATATATGTATGTAGATATATATGAATATATGTCAATATAATAAACAATTAAATGACCTACTTGAAATTAGGAATATCACCATTCACCACACTTCTTTTGTTTGGGGTATGAATCCAAAAGGGTTTTTCAATCCAACTTCCTTATTGGCAATTTTGTGAATCACACAACCTGGGAAAATAAAAGAAAACAAAGTAAAAAGAACAAAAAAAAATAAAACACAAACTTCCCGATACCAAACGAACACAACACAGCTGGTATATATATATGTATATGAACTTTGTAGCACAGAGTATGATTTTTCAATAGATCGATTGAAGATTTTATTAACGAATAGAAATGAATAGGTATTATTAAAACGAAAAGAAAAGCAAAGCCCCACGTTGGGCGCCAATTTGTTACACTTTTCCGGGGTAAAAGAATAGACGATTCTAATGTGCGTAGAAAGACAAAAAAACCACGAGAGAAATTGCAGCCGCCGCTGCGCCGATGGGTTGAAAGTCGATAATGAGTATTGGTATTGAAACGTCAAATCGTCGATGCAAATTCGCCGGTGGTATATGGCGGGGAAAAGTGCAACAGGTAGCCGGTTGGATGCTACCGCCTCGGTCGCTCAGCTGGGGTGGGTTCAGGGCTTTTGCAATTAAAATAAAATTACGAGTGAATTGCAAGAAATGGGTACTTAACCTTTTTTGTAGATGGTAAATCCAATTTTTGGTTTTACGCAGTGGGCGCCACACAATCTTTTTTCTAAGGAATTGTGAAACCTTACCGAACAACTTCCCGATGATAAAAGTAAATTTTGACGATAAAAGGATTTTTAGCAGGCGAGCAATTGGAACTTACACTGCTTAGGGTTCGAGACATTGTTCCTTTTTTTTTTTTCGTTATAAAACTCCGCTGAGGAGAAATGGCGTTTTATTTCGCGAATTGGTTGGGTGGTTAAACAAAATGGTGGTCGCCTATGGAATGGCCCACTATCGCTACTTCCCGAATTTTAAACGGTTGTGTCAACGGGTCGCGTGTCCCGCTTTTCTGGGATTATTTCGGAACGAAAACCAACGTAATAAAAATTATGCTTTTATCCTAACTACCGCGGTTCTATGAAATATTCCACTACTATAATATATATAACTCTACTTATCTGCTTCCTTTGTCCCCAAAGACCTGTCCTGTAGGTAAATTGAGTCTGTCCTGCCGCTTGTATTTTTCCTTCCTCGCCTGCTCCTCTCCTTTCTTTCACCTTTTTTTCTTGACACTTTTCTAAATTAAACTTAGCTATTCCACTAATAGCCTCTTATTTATCTTAATCAATTTAATAAATTTAATTTTATAATCTCAAAACTTTTTGCCAAAATCCGTACGGATGTTCTTCGAGCTAGATCTGGTCGATTTCGCAGCTAATCAAAAAGTGATTTCTCGTTTTTTTGTTGTTCTCCCCTTTACCCCACTTGCATTCTTGCATTCAGCAAAACGGGACTATATTATTGTCCGCGACTGCAACACTCCGTTTTCTTTGGCGGAGGTTCGTGCGGACTCCCGTTCATGCTCTCAATCATACTGTTTGCGCTCTTTGGTGAATTCGCCCGAGCATTAGGGATATTCCCCAATCTCCGACTCGTCACTGAACGCATTCACGCACACTCTTCACGCATTACATTCAGAGCATAAATTGTTTTTTTTTTTTTGACGTTGTTACTCATTTGAGCAATGTAAGAATATTCAAGACCTTATAAAGCTCGAATAAAATCCGTATTAGGATTGGTTCGCGACATTATTCCCCTAGCGATTTTACCTATATCCCCTCTACCAAAATAAAAGGATTTTTAGCAGGCGAGCAATTGGAACTTACACTGCTTAGGGTTCGAGACATTGTTCCTATTTATGGAAAGCAGTATCTTGGGGACAGAGGTTGCTATTTAAAACATATTTCGACTTTGATTGTTCCCTAGCTAATTACGTGGGTTTTCGCGCAGATTTGGGGGGTTGGGGATGAGCCTATAGTGTGCCATTTCTTACATGTGTCTTCTTTATGTTGGGGCTCTTAGCCACTGGGTGCTGTTTTCGGTAACGTTGGGGTGGACATCTCGTATTTTCAGTTGCATTTTTGTATTTTCGTATTGTCTAGAGTTTGTGGTTAGATTTTGTTTGATGTGGCTCTGTTGTGTTTCGTATGTTTGGGAGGACGACTTTGTTGGGTTTGTATCTCGTTATTTTGTCTTCAATGTTATGTTTTCGTCGACACCGATGTACTTGTGTGTTTTGAGGAATTGGGTCTCTCGTTGGCCATTTTGGTATACTGTTTGGTTGTTTTGTCCACCCGTGATGCTTTGTGTTTTATTTAGAGAAAACTCTATCTCTCTCTCTCTCTCCTTCTTAGGACCGTCCGTCCCTGCCCGTCCAATTGGGCTGTTGGGGTACCTGCTTTTGCTATCCTCCCGAGGGTCATGGAAAGCAAGATCGTTGGGTATATGAATATACCCAACAAGATCGGCTATGCCACTTCCTCAAGAGAATAGCGGGAGGACGAAATGGTCAAAAACAAGGAAGGGGTCGGGAGGTGGAAAGGTGGGAGACGACCACACTTTTTTTGGAGCGTTTTTGAACGCAACATCCCGTCTGTAGCTTTCTTGAATGTGGTGATCGGAACGTTTCATGTCTGCCGGCAAACCCCCCTTGGGAGTCTGGTATTGCTGAAACGGGAAGGGATACCAAACTGTTAGTCCATGTCCCTTTATGTCATTATTTCACCACACTGAGGGATAGAAAATATAGTCCGTCTGCAGTCAACTAAGTCCGTATGCTGTTAAAGGATCACGTCGTGAAATACGCCAACGACGCCGCCGAAGACAGTTTCCCCCAAGCACCCCTACACCGATGATAGGAATCAATTAAAACAGAATTAAAAGTAATTACCGAGCCATTAATATATGCGCAATATAGTTCACATTAACCCCATACAAATAACAACAGAAAAGAAAAAAACAGAAGTCAATAGGTTTACTGGTAATAACTACCGTGTATAATTAGCAATAAGAAATTTGTATATATAGCGTATACGAATCTATCTTAGGGATATAGTTATAGTTACGGTAACATTTTCAGTTTTGCCTAGTCGTTAAGTGTTATACAGTTTTTTTTTGGTTTTGGTATTTAGTCATAGTAATTTATATTTATTTCGTTATTTACCTTTTTTTTTCTTTTTGGTATCAGGTGTTATATATATATATATTTATATCAATTGTTTGTTCTTAACCTATATTCCGCGTATCCGTATCGTTGCATATTTTTTTTTTGTCTCACATTAGGCGTTCCCCTTGGTTAACTGAAAATAGAGAATGAAATCACATGAAAAAGATACAATTAACAGACGAATTAGAAGGGAAACAATTGTAGATAGCAACCGAATACTCACTCGCTCCCATAGTGCTCGAGTAGCACAAGATTTGATCGACATGTCTGTTCACCGCACCCCACCAGCGAGAGGCGCTGCCAACAAGGGCCCACCGCCAACTTCTTCTCCCCCTGTACCTCCACATACGCAGGTACACTATCCGCCACCAGTACTACAGCCAACGCAGGTACATTGTCCCCCTCCAGTAGTAGGTCCACCACCCTCCGTTCTACCTCCGCCCCCTGCACAACTTCCAACGAGCACAGGTGCGATTAGTCGCAATACAAGCTCATCAGAATCAGTAGCCGCCCCATCTTATAGCAGCCTTAGCGAACAAGGTGCAGCCGCCTTAGACTATGCAGATTCCAGCTACCAGACATTGAAAGCGGCGGAGAGCCAGCAAGACCTCCCGAGTATGACAGCGCAAAACTCAAATTACGACAACGTCAGCACCTTAAATATCCCAGCTGATCTGAAGGCCTGTATAAATATGGCCGTGGGAAGTGCATTTTCGTCGTACCAAAACTCTTTGAAAGAGGACATTTCCAAAAGCCTGAGGGAAGAGATGAAAATTAGTTTTCTAAATTTTATGCGGGACATAAATTCGGTTACCCGTACGAATCCGCCAGTGGAAGCTCCAAAGCCAGGTCCTTCGGCCCAGCCAACCGAAATTCCGTGGCCAACGACCTCACAGCCGACGTTGTCTGTTTCACAACCTCAGCCGAATCCACCTCCGATGCCTCTTAGCCAGATCGCGGTTCCGCCAGCAATCCCACCGGTAAATGCAAATATGATTCCCCCGTCCAATCCACCCCCAAATCATTCGGCAAACCGAAACCTTGGTCCCCGAAGAAATGGCAGAGGGCATCACAATACCTACCAGCAAGAACAGGCATCTTTTCAGCAAGGGATGCAGCCTCATCCCATGTTTTTTGCTCCTCCACCGCGACCTCCAGATCCATATTATCAATCAGGCCCTAGAGGACCCATTAAAATTGATAAGTGGGGAATTAACTTTGAAGGTAAACCTGAGACGCTTACCGTCGAGGACTTCGTTTTCCGCCTGGAGACTTTACAGAGCCAGTACGACTGTACTTGGGCTGAGATTTTAAGAGATTTTCACCTGCTTCTGTCTGGTACCGCATACGAGTGGTACTGGCAATTCCAGCGCACGAATTACAGACCCGATTGGCTGGTACTGCGTGACGCGCTAATGAGACAATTTCGGAATTCCAAAGCGGACTTCGAAATCATGCGCGATATTATGGATCGACGCCAAGGTACTTGGGAGTCGAGCGATGACTATTTTACCGCAATCTCGAAATTAAGATCGCAGCTTCGAGTGCAGATACCGGAAGGCGAAATGGTAAACATCCTGAAACGGAATCTAAACGAAAAGATTGGTCGACTAGTGTACCCAATGGCAATTTTCACACTAGACCAGCTAAGATATGCGTGCAAGGACGCAGAGACTGCGTTCCCAAATCGAGACGGCCCCAAACCGCACAGACCTCCCGCTCGGTACGCGGTGCACGAATTAGACTACCGTGACGAGGATACCTATAATACCGATGAACAGATTTCTGCTCTACAATACGGTAATGCACCACCCAATGCCCCTCGCAGATACGCCGGCGGAAGGATGATGTGCTGGAACTGTAGAACTGAAGGTCATTCATTCGTAGACTGTCCTTCAACCATTCGTAACATCTTTTGCTACAAGTGTGGCCAGGAAGGTGTAATTACACCTCGATGTGCACGATGCAATCCGGGAAACCGAACGCAGAGCGCGATGTCTACGGGGGAATCGCGTTCGACGCAAACCCCCGACCAGTAGAGATGCTAGCTAAGGAGAGCCAGACTGAGGAAAGATTTAATCCGCCCGAAGTCCCAAAAATTAGCATACTAAAACGAGACCCTAAAATAGTATTAGAAAATGATAAAAATAGAATAGAGATTAAGCCATTACATGTTAGAATTAAGAATTATTATAGAACTAGGGATAGGATTTTCAAGGGAGTAATTGCAGGCCCCTCTAAAAAAATTCTTAAGGCAAGAGAGAGATACCGCAGCAGGAAAGAATTACGAAAATGCATAGCGTCTTCAGTAATAGACACTGCTTCCGATCCTCGACCATACGCAAAAATTAAAATAGGAGATAAGGAAATGCTTGGCCTATTAGACAGTGGAGCAAGCATTAGTATTTTAGGTAAAAACTGTTTGGATTTTGTAAAAGCGACAAATCTGCCCTACAATCCAACATTTCAAGCGAATGTGAAAACAGCTGATGGACAGAAGCAATCGATAGTTGGCAAGTTTTTAGCTGAAGTCGAGTATAAGAACGAGAAACAACCAATTATGTTTTATTTAGTACCCAGTCTAGACCAAGAATTGTATCTTGGAATAGACTTTTGGAAAGCATTTCAACTCGCTCCTGGTATAATAAGCTCGCTTTCGACTCCACAAACAATGCCTAACACAGATACCCATGAGCTGACACATGCGCAAGAAATCAAATTAGAGGCGGTAAAACAAAAATTCCCATGCTGCGTTACACACGGCCTCGGTAAAACACAAGTGGAGGAACACGTGATAGACACTGGAGACGCGGCTCCTGTAAAGCAGCGTCACTACCCTGTCTCCCCAGCGGTACAAGACCTACTCTATCAGGAAATCGATAGAATGATAAGTCTTGGAGTTGTGGAGGAGAGTGAGAGTCCATGGTGTTCTCCGGTAGTCCTCATACGGAAGCCGGGGAAAAATCGTTTATGTTTAGACTCGCGCAAGGTTAACGCCTTGACTAAAAAGGACGCCTATCCTCTCCCCCACATCGACGGGCTTCTCAGCCGACTTCAGGATACCTATTTTATAAGTAGTGTAGACCTGAAAGACGCCTTTTGGCAAATACCGTTGGAGAGACAGAGTAGGGAGAAAACTGCATTTGCCGTGCCGGGGAGACCTTTGTATCATTTTACGGTAATGCCCTTTGGGTTGTGCAATGCAGCTCAAAGGATGTGCCGTTTAATGGACAAAGTGATCCCCTCACGCTTAAAAGACCGCGTATTCGTCTATCTCGACGACCTCCTCATAATAGCCCCTGACTTCGATACGCATGTATCATTGTTGGAAGAGGTTGCGCTGTGCTTAAGCAAAGCCAACCTCACCATAAATCTGACAAAATCCAAGTTTTGCTATAAAGAACTGAAATACTTAGGTTTCGTAGTTGGTGGGGGGTTGTTAAAAACCGATCCAGCGAAAGTCGAAGCCATAGAAAATTTTCCATTACCGAAAAACGCAAGACAGGTGCGAAGATTTCTTGGCCTCGCGGGCTGGTATCGACGCTTTATTCAAGATTTTTCCACCCTTACCGCCCCACTGACTGACACACTAAAGAAAAGTAATCAGCATTTTAAGATGACCGAGGAAGCCAAAGTAGTATTTGAAAAACTTAAACGTGCCTTAGTGAGTGCCCCTGTCCTAACACATCCGGATTTCAAAAAAAGATTCTATGTCCAGTGCGACGCTTCAGATTCAGGAATTGGAGCGGTTCTATTCCAGAGAAACGAAAGAGAAGAAGAGTTTCCCATCGCATACTTTTCGCAAAAGCTAAATTCGTGTCAAAAGAATTATAGCGTGACCGAAAAGGAGTGCCTTGCAGCTGTCATGGCCATCCAAAGATTTCGTCCATATGTGGAAGGAATGGACTTTACGGTTATTACTGACCATTCGAGCCTTAAATGGCTGATGAGTCTTAAAGACCTTAGTGGCAGATTAGCGAGATGGAGTCTGAAGCTGCAAGCATTCTCATTCGAGATAGAACACAGGAAGGGTTCATTAAATGTCGTCCCCGATACTCTGTCGCGGATGCATATTGAAAGCCTTGAAATGGAAGAGGTGGCACCACTCGTCAATTTGAATTCTGAGGAATTTGATTCGGACGAATACAAAAGTTTAATCACGACTGTCATCGAAAACCAAGACGAATTGCCGGACCTAAAGGTGGAGGACAAGTTCGTCTACAAACGCGCATTACCACCCGAAGAAGCCGAACCCCTGGTCGAACATACGTGGCGACTTTGGATACCCTCAGGGCTAACCGAAGACATAATCGCCGGAGCGCACGTTCCTCCACAGGCCGCACACGGGGGAATCGCGAAGACTCTGCACCGGATACGGCAGTATTTTTACTGGCCGAATATGACCGTGCAAATCAGAACCTTTATTGCGAAATGTGAAACGTGTAAACTATGTAAGTCGTCCAATCAAATCACTCGTCCACCCATAAACAACAGTTTTTGTCCCGATCGTCCCTTCCAGAAGATTTATGTAGATTTCTTAGGCCCATATCCGAGATCGAAATCAGGAAACGCGTA
The DNA here is from genome assembly GCA_949126925.1 of Cheilosia vernalis. NCBI lineage: Eukaryota > Metazoa > Arthropoda > Insecta > Diptera > Syrphidae > Cheilosia > Cheilosia vernalis. The sequence goes on from OX421361.1 coordinate 51,797,658, forward strand.
TGTGTTCATAGTGTTAGACCATTTGTCCAAGTATGTGTTGTTAAAGCCGCTGAGAAACGCTAACACGATAAGCGTAATAAAGTTTCTCCAAGCTGATGTCTTCAACATGTTTGGAGTGCCACAAATACTGCACTCCGACAACGGCAAACAGTTTGTAGCAAAAGAATTCCAAAGTTTCCTGTCAAAATACGGAGTTCGACACTTTCGCACGGCCAATTATGCACCGCAGTCCAATGCGTCGGAGAGGGTCAATAAAACGCTGATAGCCGCGATCCGTTCGTACCTGAAGGAAGACCAACGCGATTGGGATCTAAACCTCAGTAATATCGCGTGCGCCTTGAGAAGTTCGGTTCATGCCTCGACCGGGGTGTCACCGTACTTTGCTCTGTTCGGAACGAACATGATGACGCATGGGTCGGGGTATGAGCTAGCGCAAAAGCTAAACGCTTTAGAGGACGGCGAATTGTTGACACTCTCTCGAAGCAGCCGTTTGGAATGTGTGCGCAAGAAGATTAAAGAAAATATCATGACAGCAAATGAAAAAAGCGCGAGAACGTACAATGTGCGGACAAAAAAATCACGTTTCCTGCCCGGACAGGAAATTTATCGGCGAAACTTTGTCCTCAGCGACACGTCGAAGTATCTCGCATCAAAATTGTGTCCCAAATATGTGAAGTGCCGAATTGTGAAAGCCGTAGGGAAAAACATGTACGCGCTCGAAAACCTTCAAGGGAAGTCAGTGGGAATCTTCCATGCGAAAGACTTAAAGCAATAAACGCCCTGCTAAATCTGTGATAGAAACATAACACCTGATTAAAGACAACCTGTGATAGAGTACTTACTCCAACCTTATTATTTCCATCCCTAGTAGTTATAGGTAGAACTAAGTATTTATGTCTCTGTTAGGTATAGTTTAGATGTACGATTACATAGTTGTTATTTATACGTGTCTGAAACTATTTATTTATTTATTTATTTACCTATTTGTTATTTATATATTTACCTATATGTTATTTATTTATTTACCTATCTGTTATTTATTTATTTACCTATTTGTTATCTATTTATATATTTAGTTATCTATTTGCTATTTATCTATTTATTTATTTACCTATTTGTTATTTATTCATACATTTATTTACCTATTTGTTATTTATTTATATATTTATTCATCTATTTGTTATTTATTATGTATTTATTTAGCTATTGTTATTCATTTATGTACCTAAGTGTTATTTATTTACCTATTTGCTAGTTATTAATTTATTTATTTATCTAAGTGTAACGTGTTCATTTATAATTTACATACTTATTTATTATTGATTTACTCAATGGTTGTTTATTCCTTTATTCACATTATATAGCTAGGTATTGATTATTATTTATTTATTTAAATATGTATTACGCTAACTGCATATTATGTAGTTAGTAACCCTTTCAATTGGGATTTATAGAGTGCACCCTACTAGAGAACTGAATGAGAAGCCGTAGAAACGTATGTATGTATGCGTATTTATTTCGTTATCTCATCATCTAAATATATAGCTAATTATATCTAAGGTAGCTTAACACTAAACCATGACTAAAGCAACTCACCCAGTCGTTTAGTCTTCGCAACATTTTGGTACACAGACCAATGATCCCGAAGGCAGGGTATCGACACGCACTTGCAAAAGAAGACCGGTAATTTCACCCCTCCGAGGCCATAGGGAGTTGCATTGCAACTGTCCGTCTGCGCTCGAGTATCACCACCTAATAAGAATGCAATATGTTAAGAAGGCATACAACTATGAATAAAAGTTAGAGACCTGTGAGCAGCATATACATATATACCCTATCCTGGACTAAACGTTAGTGCCCGGCTGAAAGTGGGATTCTTCCCCACGTGTAGATATAACACTGCCCACTCCAGGCAACTTGTTTCACCCCTTCTGTCTTTGTGCGCACTCCTCCAGATGTGGTGTTTTGTTGTAGTCACCTGGAAAGACATTAAAAATAAAAGAAAAAGAGAAATAGTTAATTTGTTTCACTAAAACGTGCGAGGTAGCTAGCGGGCTGTTAAATGTCGTTTGACGTTTGTCAACAGCGTAGGTGACAGGTCACAATAGGCTTAGTTCGCTTAAGGTAGGGATAGTGTTCACCAGCAGATGGGGCTAAGTTAGGTAGGACGGTGGTAAGATTGGTTCGAAAACGCGATGGTTCTAAGAAGTGCATTTGAAAAGTCGTACCTATGCTTTTCAAATGTTACTTATAAAAAGAGGGGGACAAATAGAAAGGCAATAGTACATCCCAAAAAAACGGATTATGGAATGGGAGAATGCGGGAGGAAGCAAATAACTGCCCTCGATGGATGGTTCGATTCTTTTGTTGAACCATTGTGCTGCTATACGACCGTCTGTAGAAGTCGTCAATGACACCGAAGTCGAAGGTTAAAGTCCAGCACACGGATGCTGTAAGAGCTTCGCAATTCTATAATTAAAAGTGCTTAATTCAAACAAGTATAAAAAGAACAAAGAGAAAAAAGTGAGGTCGTTAAAGTAATAGTGAAGTGAAGCCATAGAGTTATACAGAAAATAACAAAACTTTAAGGCACCCATAATAATCATAAACTATAGCGAAGTGTGCAACTGGTGCCGAGTACAGGCGAAAAAAGTGGGTACTAAAACCAATAAGGAAAAGGGGATACCTTGCGCGGCGGTCACAAAACACATAAACCAACGTGGCCGCCTGATAATCGAGGGATACCCCGTCCGATTCTCTCCAGAAATTCTCGTCCACGTGACCTTCAATTCTACCAAACGTAAATCCCAAAAAGGCACTAGAGAAGGGACTTCGATTTTAGTTTCCCGTATCGGTGCTTTCGGTAGTGCGGTGTGAAGGTCAGCTGAGACCAAAGAGAGAGAGGGAGGAAATAGCTAATTGGCGGTGACCACAGCTAGTGATAAAGCGGACCTTTTTCCTTTAGGGCACCGGATTGGTTGAGCTATTATAAGCAGCTAAAACACTCGTATATAAGAAAAAAAAAAAGAATGTTTAGTAATATATATGTATATAGAAAGATACTGAGTATACTAAAGTTTCAAGAGTTAGGTGTTAAGTTAGCTTAAGTTTCGCTTGTAACTTGTTGTTGTTGTTTTTTTTTTTGGCGTGAGATATTTTCTTTTTGTGTTATCATTTCCTTTTGGCTATTGCTGGTAAGATTCAATAATTGTGATAAGCATCGTTTGTTCCCCCCACGTCGTTATCTCGCGTACCCGCTTTCAAGGGAAAACATCATACTCCCAAATAGAGCTCTATTTAGGCAGGTATCCGAGTAGTTTGCCGCGATAAGAGTAAGGGACGGATTTTATGTTCCAATGTTTGTGTATTTTGTTTTAAAGGGGTCAAACTGTCCTTACGTTTTTGCTTGATTTGTTAGCTTGTTTTTTTTTATTTGTTCAATGAATAATATTACTTTCCACAATTAAATAAAGTAAAATGCTTAAATATGCTCGTTGAGCCACGCCAAAAGGCAGTATTTTATTACTCAAGAAAATTAGTTTCGCTCACTGGAAAGTGAGTATGTGGTGCTAAGGCAAAAATTTTCAGGGGTGTGAAGGGAAACTAAAAACCCTTTCGGCGCAGATGACGTGATTCCGAAGCAGCATATCCAACAATGGGGAGATTTAAAAATCAGCCAACGAATCTCCAGGAGGGGTGGGAATGGCCAGCGCTGAAAAACATCGACAGCGCCCCTCAGTGCAGTGAAGGTCCGTCCGATGATTTGGTGAGGGGAAAGTAAGTACCTGTTCGTCCGGCATGTTTTATGTTTTGTAGTAGATTAGGTCGAGCGGTGGGGAGCAAGGACCACACCATTCCGGCGAGCTGAGCCGTGCTGAACAAGCATGCCAAGCTCTTCATCCTCGGCACTCCTATCCCTCTCTATTTCCGTTCCCATCCATTGTTCCTATCCACTTCCTGTTCCTAGTCCCTTTTCGATTCCAATCTCCAACAATATCCTTCTCTAGTCTCGCTACACCACACAATATATAACTTATCGTGGAGTAATCCGTATGATAATGTGCTCTCCATATGAAGAGAGATATGGATGGAGGATCATGGCTGCAAAGTACAAAGGAAATATTTATTTGTGTCAATACACTTCACCTGAAAAGCGAACTGCTGAAAAAAATGAACCGGATTGGAAGAAGAGGTTAAGTTATTACGGGCCCAAATTTGAGCAGTACTGCTTGACAGGTAACTCGGAATTTTTAACCAAATTTAACGGATTCTTTAATCTGTATAAAACATAAATAGTTTCTTGATATTAGTTTAATTTTGTGAAGTGTGTGTTTGTTCTTGACTGCATTATTCAAGCCTCCGCTTAATTCGTGTACAAATTCGGACTTCTACCTACTTAAAAAAAAATTGTGCCAATTAGAAATTAACCAAGAATTTCCTAGAATTCCGAAAATGTTATCGAATCACAGAAATAAGCTTGAGTTACTTGTTACTTGTTAGTGCTTGTAAAACAAAGTAGGGTGAGTTACTCGCTTACTCGTTTTAATTTTTTTTTTTTTTGTACGATTTTGTCGTTCTATGCAAGTAAAAACCGATGTATATTTATATGACGTATGGATGACGCATAAAATGCATGAATAAAAAATAAAATCTAATCTTGTGAAATTCATTTTTAAGCATGAAAGGCCGCGATGCTTAAAATAAATTCTAAAACTTGTAAAAATGTTCCTTTTTTGTTGAATAATGTGCTCTTGAATTAAATTGATTTTGTTACAAAATGTCATAAAAATCTATAATTATAAAAGGTTTGTGTAAAACAAACATAAAGCTCAATCTACGGATATCAGATTCCTCCATCAAAATAAAATAAAGTGCACGACTGGGTCGCACGAAACTTTCTCGTTTAGTGCGAGTCTGACTGACTTTCAGAGTCTTCAGCAAATCGAAAATTGAGGACACAATAGTTTTGAAAACATCCATTTGACTCTAAGTTTGCATTTTGGTCAAAATCGTTATTGCCGTTTTCCGGTAAACTGAAAAAAAACTAAATTTTACAAAATTGCTTTTTTCCAAAAAATCCATTGTACGATAATATAGAGAAAAACTGAGCTTGCTATTAAGTTATAAAAGACCACATTACCCCTTAGAAATTAATTTTTGTTACAATCGTATAGAGCGTTTTCGAGATATGTCGAAATTTCAAAAGTACCGTTGTTCGAATTTTTAGCCAAAAACTGGGTACGCAGTCCTGGTAACCTCACCTACTTAAGCTTAAATATCAATTTTGGTTGAAATCTTTGGAGCCGTTTTCGATCAAATCAAACTGGTACGAAAATGTTATATGGGAAGTACCATTAATATTGAGGTTACCTTGAAAAAAAAAAAAAACACCTCCCGAGCTGTAAGCCCAAAAACTCCAATTCCGAGGTTTGAACCTCGGTTTGAACGTAATCCTGGAAGCCGTTTAGGCTGTAGGCTTGTGGAAGGACGGACAGACAAACAGACCGGACAGGATTTTGCGACCCACTTTTTTGAGTTCCTCTATCATCGTAATATCAGAATTGATTAAAATCTCGAGTTCGAAATTTTGTACGAAACCAATATCTATCTCTTACTAGTAATGGAGAAAGTTAGAAAATTAAATACTGTTTTTTTTTTAATAGATTAAAATGTTTTTTTTTTTTTTTTCAAATGATTCGGTACATCTGTGCCAATTAAACGAACCAACACTTAACGTATTTCTTTTTCGATCTTTATAGTTCAAAGATTGATAAATTTATCGTTTTAGGATTTTGTTTCCCAACTCGCGTTATAAATTTGTCAGCAGTTAGCTGAGTGTAACGCTTATCTAGATTTTCTAAGAAGTATGTACATTACACTGTTAAACTATAGGATTGCTCATTGAGTGATATGGGCTCTTATGTAGCTATTAGTGCCTATTGAATAACCCACTTGGTAATTTCCTTTGTCTAATTTTATTTCTAAAGCGTTTACTTACAGCTTATCAGCAAAGGAAAGTATCATGTTTCATCTATGAGTAAGCGGAAGTCATGCCATTACAAAACTTAGCAAAATGATTGCATCATTTGTATTTGCATTTGATATAGGAGAATGCAACTCTGGCCAAATCTTTTATTTAAGAATTTAACACGAACTACACTTACACCAAGACAGATTCATGAACTTGTAACAGTCACTATCCAATATTCCAAAAGTAACGAAAGAAGCTACGTACGGGGTCCAGCGGATATGTGAAATGAATATCCAATAGAAAATATTTTAAACAACAAATTTATTATTATCTAGTTTTAAATAAACGTTACTTTTCGATTTCCAGATGACCCATCGAAAATGCCAGATACATCCAAACAGGTTGAGGAATGTTCTCAGTTTTTTTGCGTTTTCAAAAGAATGCTGGCTGGACGCAGATTCTTTTTCGCAGCGGAAATGGATGGTGTGATTAGCGATAAACCATTGGATTTGTATGTGCTAAGTTTTTGCCCTACCAAAGTACAGATTAATGAAAAATGTTCATCTAGTTCATCTCATTCATAAACTCATATATGTACACGTACACGTCTATTACAGAATCCGTCGTATTCGGAATTTTGTTACGAACCCCGAAAGAACTATCACAGAATCCGTCGCAGGGGAAAATGTTTGCTACGAATATAATTGGAGGGGAAATTGTTTGATACGAATTTCGAAATTCCAGCAAACATTTCCTCTACGACGGATTCTATGACAGTTCTTACGGGGTTCGTAGCAAAATTCCGAATACGATGGATTCTGTGATAGACGTGATAATTTATTGTTTTACGCTCGGTTGTCGTTCTAACTGGATGACTATTTTGATTTGTAAACACAAAAAGAAAACATTTCGTCAAATTTGAGAAACGGCCTTTGTATAACGGCGACGTTGTATGTTACTCAAATTGTTTTAGGCTCCCGCATTTTAAATCCAATCAAAAAATCGCCATTTTTAAGACGATGACTTTGCTTTTTTTTTTCTTTTTAGAAACAAACTGAAAACCTACAAAGATCTAAGGTTCATTGAGCTAAAAGTGACCAATAATCCACACTTACCCAAACACAAGTCGCCAGCTAATTTGTTTAATTTTGAAAAAATTAAATGTCAAAATGTATGGACACAGAGTTTTCTGACTGGTGTCAACGACATATACTTTGGATTCAGAGATCATAGCGGAATGGTAGATCAGATAGTTCAGCACAACATGAGTAATTTGCATCGCAACTGGGTGGTGAGTAATATTCAAATACAGAAATGGAATTCTCACTTTTTTTGAGTTTGCTTTGATTTTATAGAAGCACTGGAGGAATCCCGCTAAATGTTTTGAGTTCTTGGGCAATTTCCTTCAGCTTGTTGAGACGAAATTGGCGAACATAGATTGTCCGGACACAGTCTACGAATTCAATTATGACGAAAAAACTGGCGAAATCACAGATATACTACATAGTGGGCGAACTCAATTTACTATCTTACCAAGTTGGTATTTGCAGTCGGTGAACGCATAAAATGTCAATCATAAACGTATAATATATATTTGTTTAATACTTGTTCCTTTACTTTTAAATCTTACGAATTTTTACTCATCAAATTTTTTGGTGTAAGAAGTGGAAAGCTGTCAAGTTATATTAGGTTTGTTCCCTTACTTTTGTAGTAAGAATGGAAAAGACTGTCAAAATGGGATAGATTCTCCCACAGAGAGAGTTAGGGAACGCTTTTGAAGTAATCTATGAAAAACTGCAGGTACACAATTGAAAAATTCAAAAAAAAAGTGGTACGAAAAGTCGTTAAAATATTTGATAAGCTTGAAGAATTTTATTAGATTGAAACGAAATTCTCCCTTGCTGTAAAAAGAGATAATCTGTGCCATGTAATTTTCAATGCAGCGTCGCTTTTTCCTCTTCTTTAATGCATGTTGCATGTACATAGTTCAATCAGTACAAACTTTTTCACAAACTCGGATTCATCAAAAAAAAAGTTATTTTAATTCTGAATAACTTTCATCGCTTGGTTGATGAACTCGTTGATGTATCAACTAATTTTGTTAGTAAATTAGCAAATTATTCGAGTTTATCAAATATTTGAACGACTTTTCGTACCAAACACTTTTTTTTTAAATTGTCTATCTGCCATTTTTCACAGATACTACAAAAGCGTTTCCTTATGTGGTATTCGATTCGCTCTCAGACTTCAGGGTCGGCATTCTGAGGAAACGTTCAAACCTGGTTCAAACGTTTTCGTGTGCACGAAGCAATTTGCTTGTGTAACATCCGATATTCGTGTGCACGGAAATGTTTGATCCTTTCGCCTTACAGAATCTGGCTCCAGGGTGGCTAAGCGAACACAAAAACGTCGCGTCCACTTTTTTTTGTTGATATTCATGCGATAGGAATATGTGTAGCTTTCAAATTTTGCTAATGTGGTTTTCCATTGGGTCAGAAAAGCGAGATTCACACCGATTTTCTTTGTGGGCGTTTTTGCTTCAATTCAGTGTCAAATCTATCCAAAAGCTCTGAATAATAGACACGCCGGTGATCGTTTTACCCTTCTCAAGGTAATCGATGTGAATGATACCGCGTGCATCCAAAATATTGTGGCCCTGGCCTTGTTGGGAGAAAGACCCACTTTAGCCTTCTTTGGTTCGCCTGTAGAAACCCACTGTTTTGATTGTTCCTTGGTCTCTAGTGAGTTGTGATGGATCCATGTTTCGTGAACGGCTACGAAACGGCGCAAAAACTCCTCGGGATTACGGCTAAACATCGTTAAACAATCCTTTGAAATGGTTACTCGTTTGCATTTATGGTCGATTGTGAGCAATCGCGCGGATAGCTTTCTCATGTTCAAATATTCATGTAAAATATTATAAACCCGCTCATTTGAGATGCCTCAGCCATCTGACGAATTTTTATTCTCCGATCGTCCAATATCATTCCATGGATTTTATCGACGATTTCTGGCGGAACGACCACTTTGGGGCGTCCTGAACGTTTGGCGTTATTTGTGCTGGTACGACCACAGCGGAACTCAGTAAACCACTTTTTAACCATTGAAATTGATGATGCAGATACCCCCTAATATTTATCTAGCCTTTCCTTGGTTCCGGTGATGTTTTTTTTTACGTAAAAAATAATGCTTAATAAGCACACGAAATTCACTTTTTCCATTTTTGTTAAAATTGAAGAGGTTTATTGGTTTAAATAGCTTTCAAACACAAAGTAAATGACGCCGGCTGCTTAAAATTTCACAGTACCTGGTCTAATAAGAGATGACAGTTGACGATAGTAAAAAAACAATTTACAGTTACTGAGCACAAAATTCAAAAAGTCACTGACTTATCAAGCTGCCCTCGTATACCTATCGCTGCTACCGTCATCTTTTTTTTTGGTTGCGTCCAAAGGATGTGTAATCTTCGAAAGATAGTAGTTGCCCGTGCTACTGGCATGCACGATTCGCGGGATATGTTTCTTCAGTGCCTAAACCACACCCATGTACTCTTCTACCACTCTCCCCGCGGGACTGCCGTTAGGTATTACTTCGCGGGGCGGGTAAGCAGCTCATGCTAAATCGTCAACGTCTGCCACTTCGACCCTTCTTTGTCTTTCGGCTCTTCTTAACTCGTTTTGTACGCTCGTTATGTATGAACATATTTCCAGCCAGTCGTCTTCTGAGCTCATCATACGCTCTATGAGAAGCTGTGGAATGGGTAAGTTCACTCTTCCTGCTGAAAATCTTCTGCAGTGGAACATTACGTGCTCCGTATCCTCTCCTTCATCTAAGCATTCGGGGCATAGAGGCGAGCTATCGTGGCCGAATCTGTGAAGATAACTTCGATAGACGGCGTGCCCGGACAGGAACTGAGTGAGGTGGTAGTTGCAGTCCCCGCTTTTTCTTCTTGTCCAGACCTCGATGTTTGGGATCAGTTTGTGGGTCCATCTGCCTTTTGCCGTGTTATCCCACCGGACTTGCCACAGTGCTAGAGATGTTGCCCTTTCTTCTTCTTTTATCCTTTTTTTATGATCGACTCTTGCCTGTTGACGGTTAGCCTAAGGTAGATCCTTTGCATTTCGTTGGCGAGAATGTCGTTGGGAATCATTCCCGCAATAACGCAGGCTGCTTCGTTCGGAATCCGCTTATTGTTCTTATTGCGCAGAGCCTGTATGCTGACGAGAGCTTCCTTCTTGTTTCCTTAGTTGTAAGAGCCCCTGCCCAGACCGGTGCAGCGTATATCAGTATTGAGCTGACCACCCTGGATAACAGAATCCTTCTGGCGTATCCAGGGCCACCGATGATTGGCATAATCGGGGAAAGAGCTGCTTGCATCTGTGACGCCCTTTTGCAGGCGTACTGGATGTGCGTTTTAAAGCTTAACTTGTTGTCGAACATTACTCCTAGGTACATTAATGACTCCTTTGATCTAATTAGTTGGTTTCCAACACAGAAAGATGCATATTCCACATCTCTGGTTATCAACACAGCCTCGGTCTTGTGGTCAGCTAGTTCTCGCCCTGCAGACTCTAGCCAATTCTTGATTCTGGCTACTGCTTCATTCGTAGCGGACTCTATCTCCTGGATATGTTTGGCCACAGTAACCACAGCGATATCGTCAGCAAAGCCTGTAACCTTAACTCCTTGTGGCAGCGTTAATCGGACATTATGTTCCACAGGAGGGGTCCAAGAACCGACCCTTGTGGTACTCCCGCGTTGATGTCGTAGTACTTAACGCCATCGTCAGTATGGTACCTTAACTTCCTGTCGGTGAGGTCATCTGACCGCTGTTTATATTTCGCAATTCAACCGACTGGTGCTTTTCCATCATGGCTGCTGTTCTTCTTAGATGTAACTAGTATTGAAAACAAAATTTCTTTTTTTATTCGGAAAATAAACGTCATGAATATATTTCATTATTAAATTTTAGATTTTCTCTTGTTGACTGCATAAATATGCCAAATACGTAGTACGCGCGCAATTATCAATAGTATCTTATTACAAAAAAAAAAAGAAAAGTCAAATGCATTATGCATCACAAATTAAAGTACATACCTACCTACAAGTACGTTACATTAAAAGAGGATATATAAAAAAGGATTACCACTAAAACTAAACCGACTAGAGCGGAAGGAATACTTGCGGAAACGTCGTTTAAACTTAGAAAGAAAAAACATAGAAAAATGCAAAATTATATAAGTAAAAAGAAATAAAACACTATAACAGCCATACGCACAAATATCTTATGAATAAAAGTTTTAAAGCTATATTTTGTTAAAATGTTAATTTCTGCTGTACTTTTCTTTATGGAAACTATAACAAGCGATCAGACTTTGATTTGATTTTTGTTTTTAAATATTATATCTATAAACGTTCTCTTTTCATTTAAATGCACAAAGTAATTGGTGTTCGTGAATGAGTGACTTGTGTGTTCGTGAGGTGAAGTTTCTGTTATATGAAACAGCAGCAAGGAACGGGCTAAGAAGACTTAAAGCTAGCGCTAGCTTAGAATCTCTTGGTTAGTTATTCAAGTTTTATGTGTGTGTGCTTAGGATTTAGTCGAATTGAAGGTGCTGTTACTCTTTGTCGCGGGAGTGTTGATGAGGGTGGTTTGCGCCTTCAAATAGTCGATATACATACGACGCGCTTGGTTGAGCACCCGAGTGACATCGTGCTTGCGCACCATCTTGTCAAAGTGCATTGCGATCTCATTGTAGTCCATGCCGCTCTTCATGATTGGGCTGCGATGCTGCAGGAGGAGGGTCAAACACAGGAAGATCAGGAACGGATGGCCTCCGCCGAGCTCACTTGGCTGCGGTAGTGGATTGCTGCTCGCCGATGACGGAGGCGGAGGTTTGGAGAATGTAATATCAGCTGTGCTGACTTCTTCGACGGCTAAATCAGAGAATTTTGATTGTGTATCGAGGAGCTCGGGTGCGGATGTTGATGTGACTGGATGAGCAGCGTGGTAGGTGTTCTGTGGCTCAATGAATGGATTCAAGTTGTCCAGCGAAGAGTTGAGCTGCGGCGGAAGCTCGAAAGCGGAATCCGAACCGCATTGGAATGCTTCCTCTTCGTAGTGGGTTTGCGGTGACAGCGATTGAGGCTCATTAGGGTCGATGATTTCATTGAAATAACAACTGGAATTGCTAGAGATCTGGTGGAGAGGGTTCTCCCAAACGAAAACATCCGATTTTGAGCTGCTGCACGTGCTGATGCGGTGGGCGGCATCGAAATTCTTTGCATCGCGTTCTCTGCGGCGCACAAGCAGCTCGTTCATGTCGGGACATGTGATGATTTCGTCTTCCTTAAGGTCCTCTACTAGATCCATGGAGTCCCGATCGAGTTTCTCGTATTCAATTTCAGAGCTGCGCTGTCCCGGGGGCGGTTGCACAAGTACGGTGGCTGGGCCAAACACTTGTCGGTCGAGGTTTTCCATTTCTAGTCGTAGTTCACGTGTCATCGCTGTGGACATGGGGTAGTATTCCTGATCTTGACTGTCGTCTGGTGTAATGTTGGGATCTTTTGCAATACATATGGGGAAGTCGAGCGAGTCTTTCTTCAAATCAAGTTCCAGTTTGACCGAGGACACCGGCACGGTAGATGGGGTTTGGTATGTAGGTTCACTCCAGGTTTCAGCGTTTGAAGAGTCGGATTCCTCGAGTGATGATATTTCACGAGTTAGCTTGAACACCGGATGCAGAGGAAGATTGTCGTTGTTTCGTTTCGCTAACGGCTGTTGCTTGTCAGCACGACTTCGATTTGTCGACGACAAATTGAGGAATTCATTGAAGTTTTTTATGATTTTTTTCTGCCCTCTGTTGGTTTTGGGGCCGTCGATCTCATTGGTGTCTGCCGCTTTTGAGGAGTCGTGCTTGTCCGCGGCTCCGACTGAACCTGCAAGGTGCAAAATATAAGAAAAGTTAGGAGGTGGAGGATATTTTCCATCCCATATAAACTGAAGGAAATTTCTATTTCCACTTACCTGCCCTCTTGTTGGCGACGATTTTCTCCTTCAGCTCTTTGAAGTGTCCTCCTCTCCTGCCCGTTGTGCTGGTGATCTGCTTCGCTATTATATTGCTGACCGCATTGTAGTTGGAGAAAATGTTCTTGTTGTGCAATTTCATGATGCTTTTGGGAATTCGTCGCTTGCCCTCGCTGCCTTCCTCACTTGTGTTGTCACCGTCGAGAAACGCATTTGTGGCAGCCACTGGAATTTCAGCAGCAGTAACCTGATTTGCGGCGTCCTCCATGAACGGATTTGTGGGATGAAAAACGAAATCACTTTCATCGTCAAAGTCGTCGCCTGAAAGAGCTGTAGCTGCCTCAACAGCATCGTCTGTATCGTGAAACTCCTTCACATTGTCGAAATCAAGTTCCGTTGGAGGTATTTTGTCGTTTTCATTCATGTGTTCCATCAGCATTAGCATCTTTGACTCGTCCAAGCTTTGGTGAGCCTTGGAAACGTTGCGGTTCCTTCGCGAACTTCTCGAAATGTTGTCGTCCATGCTTTGATTGAGCCTTCTGGTGCAGTCGAGGCGGGCTGGTGAATTAGTGAACGACGTCGAGAGATTCTGAGAGGAACACGTCGAGCTGAGGGATACAGAAGAGCTCTGGCGACGCAAGGCGCAGATTTTGGTGTATGGGTTCTCACGAGGCTTTGCCACAATGTAAGATGGACTGACAGGTGGCGGTTCTTCCGGCAGAATTGGTTCAAATTCCTTCTCGAAAAGTGCCAACTCACTGCCTAAGGACTCATACTTCAGCGAACTCCATTGAACCTCGAGCATTCGCAGCGAGTCTTCGAAGGGGAATTCTCGTTTCAACTCTAACAATAGCCACCGATAGCAGAAGAGTAGGTCGTCCGCCTGCTGAGCCTTCAGATATTCATAGAACTCTGGATCGTAGAAGCTTAGTGCTTCGGTGAGATGAGTAAACTTTTGCGTCATGGCAATACCGTCGAGCATAAAGTTGACCTTCACTCGCGACATTATCGCGCAGAAGCATATGTACGCCTGCGCTTCGTCGTTCATAGTCACCAATAAGGGCGAGGCAATGTCCGACATACCCTGACAATAGCTCACCGATGGGTGGTTTAGTGCGTAGGTAGTCAAGATGTTAAACAGAGAAGCGATGTTCTGGTTGTCATCGCTGCCAGCGTAAAAAGGATGCAAACGATCTGTTCGTAGGACATCCTTCTTCACCATGCTAGTAACGTATGACAGCTCACTGTCCACACAACCCCGCTTTACTGCAGTTTTCCAATTGTCGCGTAGCTTAACATAATAGTCGGACTTCCTCTTCATATAATCCATTCGCTCGCGTCCATTCATTCCATTGGGATACACATTAAGTATATGCTTCCAGACAACGCGCCTCAGGCTTGGATCGATACCCCCGAGAAAGATGACCTTGCGTAGCTCATCCAGTCGCAGAATCTGTCCAACTGGATCGAGAAACAATCGAAACTCATTGTCAGAAAGCGGCGGTCGAGGTGGCAACTGCGACACAGGCTCATCGTTAAGGTTGAACGCCTTCTGAACGATAGAAAACGTTTTCTCCATTTGATTCATAATTAAACCAGGAAGCTTTGTTTGCATATTCTGCACATACTTTTGACTCATACCAATGGACTGCTGGATTGGCTGCATGATTTCTCGTGCCCCCACCCCAAACGATGCAGGTGGCGTCTCTGCCTCCCAGTCACGCACCTCGGTAAAGGGCTTAATATCGATTTGTAAAATCAGGCACGGTTCCGTGGCAGTCTGAATGGAGAGATTGTGAATTCGAAGGAACGCTGCGTCTAGATCCCAGTCGGACAGCACTGCCAAGTAGATTTCATTGCCCGCCGGATCGAAGGCTTTGTATTTGATCGAAAAATCTGATTTTATGTCGAATGCCTTAGCCAGTATACTGTACAACACGTCGAGTGATGTTATTTGTGGGTCTACGCTAAACTTTCTCCATTCCGGGGGGAGATTTGGTTCACATTTCTATTGGAGGTGAATTAATTGAGAATATATGCAGGCAAGATAGAAAAAAAGAGATCACGCTTAACCAACCTTGACTTTAACACGAACAGCTTCCCTTGTGTATGAGTAGATACTAGCCATTTTGTATGGAGTGTTTTAACCAACTTTAGTCCGAATCGAGAACTACATGTTCCACTGGGATTTATTTGTCGAAAATCGTATTTTGCAAAATATTTGTATGTTTTTGCTGCAGCCAGACAAAAGAAACAACGACGTTTCTCATCAAAAACGGGTTTCTTTCATCTGAGCTATTAGACCAACTGTGAAATGTCATAAATGACATAGAAATTTCTACTTGTAGCATTTGGGCTGTGTTCACATGGTGGTACAAATACAAATGCCTTCAAATGGTCGAGGGATATTGGTAGATAATGGAGTTTTTGTGTTTTTGTTTTCATACCTAACATATTTTTAAGTAGAATCTTCAAGAATCTTCGTGACAGGACATTTCCGTCGGAACGTGGGATACTGCTAAGTATTATTTGTATTCCCATTATTTTACTACAAGCGAGTGCTAGGGGAGTGTTGAATCAAACCGAATATAGAGATGTACAACAAATGTACCAACAGTCAGAGTTTCATTTGTAGTGATATGTATATTATTCTTTATAGTAGGTAACTACATAATATTATTAGTTTATTGTAAGTGCGTGAACTATTTAATTGGAGAGCTTAACATGTCATCATAAACATCACATTACACAAAAGTACTGAGATATCATTGCCAGACGCCAGAGTAGAGTTATGCTACCTACGTTTCCACCGGACACTAATCACTAGATTTAGGGCAAGAGGCCACAAATAAATCGTGAGGTGTTTCCACAAAAAAAAAAAAAAAAAAAAAAACAAGATTAACTTGACGTTTTACCAAATGTTGTCAACTACTGCCAAATCGAACAACCCAAAATTGTGATAATAGGAATAAAATAAAAAGTTTAAATTCATAAAACATGAGTTCCGGAAATCTTTAAACATAATATTTAATTCTACAAAATATAATGAAAGGTTTGATTATTGCATTTCTAGAAGAAATCGCTAGTGTGTTCACAAACCGGACACTACATGTAAATTGATGTAAATCATAGACAAACGATCATTGTCTCTGATGTAAATCCCGAGATTTAAGCGGGATTTACGGATTTTTTTCTAAATCTCGAAGATAATCTCCGGTGGAAACATAGCATTAGAGTGCTACTAGCCTGGCCATGGCCATTCGCTAAAAATAGCACAGACATTAAAAAAATGTCGTCATATAACTGACCCTGTTTGAAATACAATCTTGGAATAAGGAATGACATCACCTTCGATAGCTCAGTTGGTAGAGCGGTGGACTGTAGAGTTGCAATTGAAATAGAAATCCATAGGTCGCTGGTTCAAAATCCGGCTCGAAGGAAATAGTTGGCTCATTTTTTTTTTATTATTCTTATATTGTTAACGTAGATTTATGTAAACAATGCCGTATTGATTCGAATAGGAGCTGTTGAGTTTGGGTTTCGAGACAAATGTGAAAAGAATGAAAATGGTTGGTGGAATTCCATTCCAAGTTTTTATTAGCTTATGGGATGCTGCACGGTCGCACTCGATCGATCTTTCTAGGCGACAGTAATTAATAATAACCTAAGAGTAAAAGGATTCTTTGTGGGAACCTACGTACATTGGTGATAAGGCAGACTTATATACACGTGTCACGTAATTTTATGTGTGAGGTTTCGATGCCCCTTTTTTGGTTGAACGTCTATTGCGCATTATCCTAAATCTTGAATGACGGTTTTGCTTAACGTGTCCCATCAGTGAGACAGAAGAGTTTTGTAGACTTTTTTTTATCACCAATTCTATTCCATAAACACAAATACTAAATTTGATATGCAAAAGTTAAGGTGAAACACGACGCAAATGGATACATATTAGAATTTCAAAATATTTTGAAAACATAAGTTACGGTAATTAAAAAAAAAAAAATGTCTGACTGTCGGTGTGCCTCCCCTACTATGTCGCTATTGTAGCTTATTTATGGCGTATTCCGACTTACACGGTGTCTCCACGTGCTATTTTTCTTTCAGCAATCTGTCAAATTTGACAGCATTGCAAGAACGACCAGGATGCAAAGAAATGTAGGGTGTAAATTTCATATCATGAAATTTCATTCGTTGAAATGTCGCTGAGCAGAGCATATCGTTGCGTTCTCGCATTAGGCCATGAAATCCTTTCTCTTTACCCCATCTTACCATATTCGTGCCTGACTATACTTGTCTCTTTTATTCCAATACGTAGTTTCAGCGCTACACCTAAAAGCGACCATTCGCCACTCAGTCATCGTGGAAAAGTGTCAAACTGCACAGAAATTGCAGCCCATTTAATGAAATCGATACCATGAAATGAGCTGTGAAATACTTTTCATGAAATTGGTTTCTTCGTGAAATTTGTGGTCTCCAATTGCAATCTGTCATTTCATGAAAAATTTCATGCAAAGTAAATTGCACGATGGAGACACCGTGTTACATCGAATTCGAATCTTTTAAGAATGACACCATAAGGATCGGTGTGGTTCCATCATGTTGATCACTGCAATTAAAATCAATAAGACATGTCGATTCTTTGATATCATTTCACTTTTATTGTTACAATATTTTTCGTTTTATAATTATATATATATTTGTATTTAATGTTCTTTGTTTTAAGATTTTTCTTATTTACAATTTGGTAGAACCAACGAATATTTTGTGTACAAGAGTAAAAGATTAGACAAAACAACAAAAAGTATCAAAGAAAAAACGAACTTAATTTAACAACAATCTTAACATAAATATAGGTATACTACCTTTGAATGCATTTTTATTAAAATTTTCAAATTAACACTGACCTGACTCACATCAAATACATATAAGAGACATTAATTTTATATTATTTTGTGTTCATTCTCAAAAGAATGCCAAGCTTCAAAAAAAAAAAAAAAAACAAATGCTTGGTGATGTATTAATTGGCATCACTGATACATTAACATCAGTATACTTCTTTCTGGTTTGTAAATAAAGCCGTTACTGTTTTATTGTAGTCTTTATACGAAGCTGCTATAGTACCTACATGTCGTACATTCCTAAAACTTAATTATAAAAACACAAGTATTTCTGTTTGCATATTGTTGAATCCCACTGATTGACAATTGTAAATTTTTAGTAGGGCGTGCATTACAATGAATAGAAGAAAAAAAATAATAAGTTAAACTTAAGTCTGTTAATTTGTTTTGTTTTTCTATTGGTACATGTATATTTACAACTATTTTTTATTTTTAAATTAAAATCTAGAAAAAAAAAAACTTGATAACTGCTCAATGTGAAAAGTGTCTATTGGTTTCGTGCTTGTGGGTTGGTAGGTATGTAATTTTTTCACCACTATTGGTTATTGTTACAAATTTCGATTAAACAGATAAAAAACTAAATATCTAACATTTTCTCAATAATAATATGTATAGAAAATAAGCACATACGTATTAAATAAGTACATCTTCATAAAAACAATGACTAAATTTGTCTAAAAATCTAAGAAAAATTAAAATAAAACAATTACACAAGTTTATAATACGATATTTTAAGTACTCTTTCATTTAATCAACTTTTTTCGGTTCACGTTATCGCTCCTTAATGTTTTGGATCCTTATTATAGTCTACATACACTCGCACAACTTCTCCGGAATACTTTCTTTGTGATGGCATGAAATAGAAATCCGGTGTATCAGTGCCCGTTGAAGATCCACTGCGTGCATGATGCACATCACTGTCTCTGTCCCTACTGTTGTGTCTGACTTCATTCGCATTTCTACTACGACGATCTTGGGTATAGTATCCAGCCGATGGCATTGTACTCTGTTGTTGTTGCTGTTGGATCACCTGACGTGGAAGGGAATATGCTCTTTCGGCATACGATGAACCCCTTGGAACGAATCCTAAATTTTCACCATTCGTTGTTGGATAATGATTATTACTATCGCCGCGGTGTTGGCCATTTCTGCGATAATCATGTGTACCGCTACCACCTGGTAAGCCATTTATTTCATGCCTCGATGATCTTCCATTATTGGTATCGTAGTACTGGGTTGATTTACTAGTCGGTGAGTGTGACATTTGCAGAGTTGTCTGTCGACTGCTACCGGAAGATCTGTTACGGGATTTATCCTTACCACTCGTACTCGCTGCTGCTGCTGTGATATTTTTCTCCTCAGTTTCACCATATGGATCAAATGCGTAGTTCGTATTAGAGCTGTAGTCCTTCCAAGGAGAGTTCTGAATTAAATTACTCTAAAATAGGCGGAAACAAAAATATATTCAGTCATTTAGAAAATCGATGTAATTTAACCTCAACCAGTCAGCACTTGTTGTTTAGAAAAAGAGCAATTAATTTACATTATGTGTTAGTTTTTTTTTTTTTTCAATACATATAAGGGCAAACATGAGAACTCTTTTGTTTTTCAAGATCGTCCGGTAAGGAATTTGAAACCAGTCAAGCATACTTATGGCTTTCTTTATAAAAAAAAACGCACGCCTAACCTATGAAATTCATACCTAATCAATTGGTATATCTTTTTGTTGCTAAACGACATAGGTGCATATTTACTTATATTATATAAGTAATGACTCCAATTTATACTTTTTTAGCGACGGATTTATTTAAATTTAGTCTCAAGATGTTAACCTGCTAACAAGAAAATATAAACGCCACCTGTCAGTCATTCTCTAAACTCAAATTTAAAGGTACAATTAGATGTGATATACATGACCAACGGCTCTGCAATGGTTAGGTAGTATAATTTATGTCACCTACATTAAAGACGCTGACCTATTGGCCACTTGACAGATAATCCGATCATATGCATAGTTCCCTTGCTGTATAACCTTATTTTAGGATAAACAAATGGGCATAGATTTAAATTAAACACTCAAAGAAAGGCTTTCAAATAAAACTTTCAATTTAAAAACTAACAGTAAACATTCAGCAATCGATGCCCGTTGCTTTTCCATCGAACGAAACTTGCTTAACGGACTCCAAATTATATACATATAATAAAAAAGCATGACACGAACACGACTTTGAAAATTATAATCGTGATAATGGCCACTGCTGCCAACCGTTCTTGTCATTTCTGTAAATTTGACTACAGTATTAAAGTGGAATTTCATACTTAAATGCAATTCCAACACTATGCTATTTAATCAATCGTTTGGGTACCTATTCAATATTTTGTTAAGGGTACAGCCAGTGTCTCTCCTAGCTGTCACTAATTACTCCTAGTTACTTATGTGGTATTCGTTTGGGCTTCTTCAGATTTGCCCTCAGATTTCAGATTTCGTGTGCCTAATCGAACATAAAAACGTCTCTTGCTCTTTTTTTGTGTTGAAATTTGTGCGAATTGAATATGTGTAGTCTTGGACACTTTTCTAAGCGATTTCCATTCACTACTTAAATTTTATATTAAAACATTAGAAATATCCGTCCCGATTGATTTCCAAATATTTATACATAAATAATTCACAAAAATAGATTCACCCGATGCAACGCCTTTCTTTGCTGGAGAAAAAATTCCATAAAAATGTAAACAAACTCCATCAGTTGTCAAACTCAAACGCACTTGTATTGGTAAATCTGAGAAAATATCTAGATTCGCAAAAGTGCTCTGAAATCTGAAAAAGATTGCTTTTTCCTGTACCAAACGAACATAAAAATTGCTCTGAGAACAAAAAAAAGTGCTCTGAGAGCGCCCAATCGAATACCACATTTAGTAATCTGTGGCAGGCAATCTTATATTAATCTGTAGAATTACCACTTTAAGTCTTCCAGAACATGTTCCTATTTCGCTTTTGCGTTTTACAATGAACAAACAGTTTGTTAGTTTTTCGAAAAACAATTTCCTTCTAAAGTTTTAAGGAATTCTTTGGCAGCATACAAAATATGTTTATGCAAAAATGAATTGTAACTTTATTAGGAAAGCTTTCCACTTTTGCGTTTCACCCTTTTCTTTGTAGCAATTGTAGTAGATAGGTACATAAAAAAAAAGAGGTTAGGAAGAACAATCTAGCGTAAGTGATTCGAAATGCACAGATTATATACATATTTGCTTTATTACGAATGAAATATAGCCGAACTTTAACAGAAATTAAGAAAATTTTACTGAATATTGTAATAAGTGGTACCTACAATATTCAAATAGTCTCTTTGCCAAGGATTCCAAAAAAATGCTTCATAAGGCTAAATAAAGGTATGAAATAATATTATTATTATACTTCTTTAGTAAAAAAATACTTAGCCCATAGCCATGCAAAACAAAAATTAAATAAGAATGTTTTGAACGCAAACAAAACAAGAAAACCCTTTTTCAAAAACCCTACAAGGAAGGATCAAACTTATTTTTTAAATAAAGAAAGTAGCATAAGATGCTGACTGGCTGAAGAAAAAAAAAAAAACAAACTTTATAAAGAAGGAACAAAAAATTACCGATTACAAAAATTTGAAGTAGAAAATAGGATAGCACCAAGGTAATAAAAGATCCTTTTCGATTTTGTAAATTATAATTATGTCTTATCATTGGCAGCAAAAGATATTTTGTGTTTTTAATTTCGTTTTTTTTTTGTTCGATCAAATCTTAAATATAACAATTATTTGGCAGCACTGTTATCTAAATTGTTTTGGATGAATCTATAGAACACTAGTTGGTTGATAGTAACGATGTTGTTGTTGTTGTTGCTGCTGATAAATCCTCCATTCATCGGGTATAACGTAAATAAGCTTTAGAAATAATTATTATTTGTATTTGTTTTTTTGTTAGTATTGTATTTACATATAAGACAATTTTACTAAAAATTTACTAAAAGAAAAACGACCAGCAATCATTTCAAGAAAAATAAGCTTACCTTCTGGGTGTTGCTCTTCTTTGATGTTTTGTAAATGGTGCAGAAGGCTTGTATAAGTGCAATTATAACCAAAGCAGCTATACATCCCAAAACAATGTAGAGTCGAGTTTCAGATAAATCGAAGAACGATACTTTGGTCTCCTCTTCCGCTGGAGCCGTGCTCTTATCTTTAATTGGGAATAATATTGTGTGAATACCTTTCGGAAGTTAAGGTGGCTCAGACTTACATTCTAATGCTTCAAAGTCCAAAAACTGGGGATCAACGGTCAACGATCCAACTTTACCCGAAGCGACACTCTCCAATAGAGCCTCTCGGACCAATCGTCCCTCAGCTACATCATTTGTTGAATCGATTGTGTTGGAATCGATTGGCGATGTTTTTACGTTTCTTCCTTTTTCGAAAGCTTCCTTGTCGAATAGGGTGTGTAGTTTCGCCACCATTGTTGTACCCTCTCTGTTGGTGGTGTGTTGGTGAATAGGTAAATACAAATAGGGAACGTGTTTCGTGGTAAACTTACTTTTCAAAGCCTAAAATGTCTGTCTTATAGTAACCGGGAAGTTCGCCTAAGATTCCATTGAACGAGTCCGAAATGGTTGCAGCCAAATTATTGAATTCATCGGTGCCCCGCTGTGGTGCTTCATAAGATTCGGCTAAATTCATTAGTTTCACACCGACCGCATAGACTAAGCGATTTGGAGCTGGTGTTGCCGATTCCAATAGTTTGTTTTCAAGTTCTGGCAACCGAAATTGAAATGTAGGTGGCGTATTCGAAAGATTCGAATGCTAAACTTACCCTTTCCACAGGATTTAATGCAAACTCGGCTGGAGGAAATCGCTACATTTTGTTCGTGCTTGCGGATCTTCTTGTTGACGGCATTAAAGGCTCCTCCCAAGACGGGGAAGAAGAGATACAAACAGTGGTCGTCGGTAAATGATAGATCCTGAAAATGTGACATTTGCAATGATTTTTGTATCCAAATTTGTGTACAGAAATTGTTATTATTATTTTTTAAATGGCGCCCAACTTGAGGTACTTTAAAAACTCCACACTCGTTCACTTTCTAGATTTATTTAAATTGAAGGTAAAAACATAAGTGGCACTTATGAAGGTTCTCATCCTGGACCACAAGGCGCCACCTCTTCAAAAGTCGACAAGACTTTATCGATCCAAATAAAAAACAATCACTTACGTGCGGATCTTTGTTAGCACGCTTCCTAGTGAACTCCAAAGTGGTCACGCCTTTGTCAATTCGTCCAGATGCATTGTGTATGTCCTGCTGATCATCAAGTTTGGGTGATGAATATCCATTGACCCAAGTATCCATCAAAAATGGCCTTCCACTATTATCGACCCAACCAATTATCGAATCGGTTTGAGACATCTTATCGTCATCACTAAAACCAATTCCTGTCCATGTCTGAGTGTGGGTTGTTTCGATGTGCCAACGCATTTGATCGCCCTTTCCAATAGTTTCCCATGTTGCTAAATATTCACAATTGTGCTCCTCCTGTGAACAGGTAGTTGGAAATTTCCAAAGACCATAGCAATCATTGTCCAGGATGTTTCCATTGTTTCCAACGACCTCTTTTTCCTTTTCTGTGAATTGAAATAATGGGCCGTAAAATAAGTAAGCGCTTTTACTTAAAACAAATTTTAGCCTCCACTTTGAAAAATTTGTATGATTGTGATCTCCTTATGTATAATGTCGAAAATGTTTACTAGTAGGGCGCATCTTTTCCATATAAATTTTTATCTATTGTGATCTACAATAAATTTAATGTTAACAGACTTATTTGTTTATTTAAATATGGTTCACAAATATTTCCCTTCAATTTCGAGTAACCAATAAACGAATTAATCGAAGGAATAAGAATGCGATTTTTGCTAGAATGCAAATCAGCTGTTCATGATTTTAAAACTGAAAAAAGATTACGTGCATTAGTGTACTTTCCTGAGCCGTGCACTAAGTTCCTGTTAAATATAACTTTTGACAAGGCACCTTACTTCAAACTAGTTTCATTCATCAGGCAACTTCTAGCTACTCCAGCTAAGCGCTAAATAAAACTGCTCACAAAAACAACGAGCTCATTTTGACAGGTAGAAATTATTGATCTTACTCGTTGTTTTTCTAAATTCTCACTCAATATTTTGTTAAACTGATGCTAGTTACTCGTTTAAAAAGACTTTTCTTCAGAAATCAACTATGAATTTGTGATAATGATAACAAACTGGATGTCAAGTTCAACGTTGCGAATTAAATTTATAAAAAACGAATATAGGTCCCTTTTAGAAGTCTGGAGTCTGCCCCCGCATACTTATTTAAGTACGAGAGTACATTTATATAAATTCGTTCATAGAAAAGAGAGTAATAAAAAGTAACGAGTAACGTGTGATTCCACTCTTTGATAACGTCTACACGAATAGTGAGTCACAAATATATTTTTTTAATTTGAATCTTAAAACTTCTAAAAGCAAAGCGAAGTGCAGGTTCTCTTCCTGACAAGCGCAACACAATAACGCCTTTCGAGGAGGAATAAGTAAAGATAAGTGCCTGTCAGAAAGAAATAATCTGATGACAAACAAATGCCATAGTTCGAAATGCAATTTTTTACCAAATTCTTGTTCTCTCATCAAATAGTGAAAACATCCGCAGGCTTTTCAAGCAATATCAACCTTAAACTTACCAAAGAAATTGATTTGCGTGACTCCGCGCTGCATCTGATGACCGTGGTACTTCAATTCGTCGGGCTGGTAGAATTCCTTAACCGAAGCCGCTTCTTTTTCAATACCGGACAGAGGTAGATGTACATATTTACCAGGCTCCTGACCCTTAGCCCATATTATATGAGTTAAATCATCGTCCAAGGAATGATCTGTTGGTTCGGTCGCTTCAAGCTTCTTGCGGAAGATAATAGTTGTCACGTTATTCAACTCGAAACCGGTACCCAAAGTCAAATCGGCTCTTCCTCCCCAGAACTCGTCAAGCCTTGGTGTTGATCGATCTCTGGTGTAATAGTCACCCACACGACTGGTCATTTCTCGAGCTGTGCCAATCACAATATCCGTACAGTCCATTGGATTGAAGTCGTGCCGTGGAGTGTATGGGTTGAGCTTATATTTCGACGGTGCTGAAAGATTTAAATCGCATATGAAGGTGAATATAAATTTTGGTCAAATATTGGTCTAAACAAGGTTTTTGAGTGGAAAATTTTTGTGAAACTAAAAGCGAGGGCTTAGGACTGGTGCGAACTTACCTGAAGACTGTCTTTCTGAACTGGTCTTAGAGATTGGTTCCGCCTTCGAAATGGGTTCTGGTTCCGATTTTGGTTCTGGCTCTGATTTTGGTTCTGGCTCTGATTTGGGTTCTGGTTCGGACTTGGGTTCTGGCTCGGACTTTGGCTCTGGCTCAGATTTAGGTTCTGGTTCCGATTTAGGCTCAGGTTCTGATCTTGGTTCCGGCACGGACGCAGGCTCTGGTTCAGACTTAGGCTCCGGCTCAGATTTGGGTTCTGGTTCGGATTTTGGTTCTGGCTCTGATACTGGTTCCGGCACGGACACAGGTTCTGGTTCAGACTTAGGCTCCGGTTCAGATTTAGGCTCCGGCTCCGATTTAGGTTCCGGTTCTGATTTTGGCTCCGGCTCAGATTTTGGTTCTGGCTCAGATGTAGGTTCTGGCTCAGATTTAGGCTCTGGCTCTGACTTCGGCTCTGGCTCTGACTTCGGCTCCGGTTCGGACTTTGGTTCCGGTTCAGACTTTGGTTCCGGTTCAGATTTCGGCTCCGGCTCAGGTTTAGGTGCAGTTGTGCTTGGGGTATCTGAAATTGTTGGGTAGAGAAAAGTGTGTCAAGTGCATAAAGTGTAGGATTGAATTATAAAACTTCAATTAAGCATGTGCTATCTACACTACACTACTCAATGGAAGTGTGCCAAGTGCATGTGCTGTTCGGAACATACAAAAATTAATATAGGATACGTTTGTTATTTTTACCTTCCGTTTCTCGTCTCCGCCTTCCGGACTGAGCGCTAACACGATACGAGACACTAGTGGCCACAGACGTCACACCTTCCATGACAGGGCTGCCAGTATTGTGATTGCCAGCGACACGCTTCGACTTACTGGAAGTGGGTTCGGGTTCAGAAGTTGGCTCCGGCTCGGATTTTGGTTCTGGTTCTGACTTTGGTTCAGGTTCTGATTTTGGTTCAGGTTCTGAAGTGGGCTCTGGTTCAGATGTTGGTTCTGGTTCTGACTTTGGTTCTGGTTCGGATTTCGGCTCAGGTTCAGAGTTTGGTTCAGGCTCTGACGATGGTTCGGGTTCCGCAGCCCCTGAGCTATCGAGACTGGTCTTCAGATCTCCAATGTCACGAATAAGTGGGAAATTCTTACATTCCGGCGTTAGACTCCTTGGTCTCCATCCCAGACCCACCCATGAGGAGCCCTTCACTCTGAGAACGATTTCGATTTCTTTCTGTTCCTCGAGAAGTTTCCAGTACATTTGGAAGTCCGGCGACAGCTCCTTTTGAGAATGTGACGATAGGTCCAAATCGGTAGTCTTGTACGGCGATCGTTTGTTACAGCCGAGACCAAACCATCCAAAGTTACAGTAGCACTGTTTGCGTGGCAGAGATGTGCTCTTCAGATCCACACACTTGCCTTGCGATCCACAATCGCCATTGTTCGTACACTCGTTCTTATACTGACAGTATGTGCCATAGTAATGATCCTTGCACTTGCATCGGGATCCAAAGAATTTGCCATTTCCCGAGCACATCTGGCGGAAGCCCTTTCGCTCCAGAATATCCACATCGGAACAGGACCAAAACCGATAGTCACTCGACCATTCATCAGCTTGACGCAGCAGACGAAGTGTGCAGTTGTGACATGTAAAGTTTACCGGAAGTTGAACCTCGAACGCTTGAGCTCTGTAAGAGAAAAGGAAAACTTTTTGAAATGTTGCTGGGCGATGATTTTTTTTTAACTTACGTTGCATCTGTTCGCACAAATTCCGATCCATTGACATGCGGCGTCAAATCGAG
This sequence comes from Cheilosia vernalis, assembly GCA_949126925.1. Lineage (NCBI taxonomy): Eukaryota > Metazoa > Arthropoda > Insecta > Diptera > Syrphidae > Cheilosia > Cheilosia vernalis. Next base: position 51,824,638 of record OX421361.1, read on the forward strand.
GACCGGCCGGTCTAATTGATCCAGCAACTGTAACCGAAAACCACCCTGCAAAGGAGAGAAATCACAGTTAATAACACAATTCAGAATTACAGACTGCAACAGTCTTGGGCAGATCAAAGAAACAAGATACTCGTATGCATCCATTGCATGGCCACGGGAATAGATTTTCCAGTGAGCAGGGGGATAGAACATTAATTATATGATTCAACACAATACAGCAGCAAGATTATTGCATTCACGATGAGGCTTAACATAGGAAGCCTCTTTGGAAGGCGCAATTATTTTCGCTGTGATTTAGAACGTGTTACTTTCTCATGAGTGTTGCGTGTTTTGTTTGGGCGACTAATTAAACCACGTTGTCGCATTAATTAGACTTGGATGTGTTCAAGCGGAGCTACAATACTTATAGACAAGTGTTCCATTATTTCAATGGAATTGTATAGGTGGATTATTGGATTTTGCCGGAGTGCATATAGGACCTTGAATAAGTTGCAATACAACCGCGTTGGATTTGTGTCTAGTGTCTAACGTATGATAACGCAACAAAGTCCAATAAAATTAAAAGGTTAATCGCTAATAGCGATGTGTAAATAATAAGATAGATAAAGTCAAACGAAGTGTGTCATCGCTTGCAGCTTGAAGGTTTTACATGAATAGTGTGACATATCACACTTGAGAGTCATGCCATTATGATCGCACGTCAAACTTTCAATGATTTTTGTTTGCTTAACGTATAAAACTACTCATCTTCATTTAATGGCCAACGGAACGTCGGCCTCACATTCCAAGATTTAAACCATATCAAGTAGATGGGCTTGCGTGTTGATGGTGAACATATTCACAAATAACTGTCACCACTATTCAATATATTCGTATGCCGAATGACAATTGTGATGGAATGGTGGAATGCGAGGAATAACAACGTTCCTCACTTAAACTCAATTCTACGCACATATTCCTCTTGGAAAGACATTCATTCCGCGGTACTTATAATCATTTTCGAACTCACAATGGCCAAGTTTTCCATACAAAATTTCATATTGTGACCTAGGAAATATTTAGTGTGAAGGTTAAAAATGATTATTAGTAAGGCCCATTGTCTTCTTGTCGGGGAGTAAACTTTTAATTCGATTCGCTGTCAATTGTGCAACCGCGATACCAATAATCATTTTTAATGTCAAGCCAAATATGTCGAAATCACTATTTTGAAAAATTTTCCATATTTTTTGTGAGGTTGAGGTTAAAAATAATTTTAAGTAAGACCCCATGTGTTTTATCAAACGCTAACGTCGACATTTTGCAAAGTCTAGCATCGAGAATATATTTAGTACCTAATGTTATAAATCAATCAATCAAATATGTATGTTTGTAGATTGTTGGTGTGTGAGTGAGTGTACAAAAACACAAATAGCCGCTGCAGTTTTCATTCACTGCGCCACATCTCGCGAAGGTCTGGGCAAACATTTGTGAATATAATTGTTATTATTGTTTTGGGAAGGTTTTTTAAGCCATTTTCGATATTCGATTCCGATATACCTCTATTTCGATTTGGAGTCGCTTGTATTCATAAAAAATGAAAAACCTCGCACAAATCATTGGTTGAAAAAATAAATTATTTATTTGTTCATTAACTTTGCAAGTGTTTTTATACAAAAGAAAGTTGCAGCGCTCCAAAAATGTAGTTTTTGGACTGCAATATAGGAAGCAGGATATTATCCATAAATTCATCAACTCGAGAAGTATACCTAAGATAAATTTCCCATTAGAAACAGAAATGACATTTTTCAATTGAAGGAAAATGTCACGACACGAACTATTTGTTTAGGCAGTCGAATGGATATTCTTATCAAAACCAAAAGTTGTATGTACATTGCGCCTGTGGTGATTGTTGTAGAAAACCCCCGAAGAGTATGAAGTGTCCGATAAAGGTCGTAAAGATATATGCCTACAAGTGCGTTCTTTATTAAGCCTGCGAATTTCGAACTCAATAAGAAGCTGTACCTTAAGTTATTTGCTTTCATTTCACTGAAATGAATTTTGTTTAACCTTTTCAGTGGATTATTTATTTTATATAGAAGCGATGTGCTTGCCATCTTGGAAGAATTTTACTACAGTTCGCGATGTCCGTTATTGAACTTCCGAGCTGCGAATATCGTTCCTTATATTGAAACAAATATTTCTGAAAGTTATTCGCTTTTGACTACTAAATCCACTATATAGTTTTGAACAAGTTAGAAAGATAGTAACGTCAGACAGAATAAATATATTGGACAATATTGATAAGGTCTCCATTTTTCTTGGCGTAGTTATAAAAATGTACTCATACTCTTCCCAGTAAAATTCGAAAACTATTAAATTAGGAGAGTTCTCTGGCAAAATATGGGGTTTGAACAACAAACTTGGCAACAAAATGTTAAGTTTCTATGGCGATAATATTCAGGTGTCAGTTTTATTGATTCAATTTGACAGATTACAAGCCGCAGTTTCTTGGGCAATATTTCGTACGATTTTTTATGGAGGTGACGTTTTCGGACTTTTCGGTTGGATTCTCTTTTAACAATTATCCCGCGATACCAATAATCATTTTTAGTGTCCAGGCTAAGTTTTTCGAACTCACAATATTGACATTTTCCATACAAAATTGCATATTGTGACCTAGGAAATATTTAGTGTGAAGGTTAAAAATGATTATTGGTAAGACCCATCGTGTATAAGTGGCTACCTACGTTTTTGTTTTTTCAATGCAAATGTCAAATACTTGCCATTCAAATATTTGCCGATTTCCATTTATGAAAGTCTGAGATTTTAAGGTTGCATTTATGAAAAACTTGTCATCTGTCATTTTTACACAAACATCAAAATCGACGGCAACCTCGTGGGCAGTTTGAATCAAACGCAATCGATGTACAAGATGGCATTAGAGTAGCTCCCAAAAAACTTGGCAAACAAAGCAGATTTTAACTAATTGAAGCTTGGTTTTGTGAAGATTGCTCAAAAGTTTTAATAAAGTGTAAAATATAGCAAGAAAGTTTAAAAATGTTGTTTACAAAGGCTATAGGAAAAATATTTTCAACGCATTCGTCCAACAAGTGGAGCTCACAGCCGGTAAAGCTTGAGAGGTCTAGTTTGTGCGGAAATTTTTCTTATTTTTTCTATTGAACTTAAAATAGCAGAGCATTTGTGTAAATTACACTTTAGTCGGCATAAGTATTTTGACAAAATAAAAATAGTGAATTTTTGCGTTTCACTTTTGAACGGCTTTGTAAAGAATTCCTCCTGATTTTTTCCTTTTCATATATAACTAATTCAAACTTAAAAATAAAAAAAAACAAGATTTTTTCATAGCGACGTAAAAAGATATAAATTAATTTGTAATTTCATGTGTTGGCATTAGTATTTTGACAAGAATATAAAACTAAGAAATCATTGTTTAAACTTAACAAAAGTAAAGAAATGAAGACTAAGTTAGTAAAATGTATATCCTCCTTTGGCTTCAATAACTTTTTGAAGGCGCCTTGGTACCGAGTCCACTAAATTTTGGAGAATCTCTGGAGATATCTCTTTCCAAAGAGAAGTGATCTCAGAAATTGTCTCCTCCCTTGTTTTATTTAACGAAACTGTTCTTTTGCGTTTCACAAGAGACCAGACGTTTTTTATAATATTTAAATCCGGACTTTGAGGTGGCCAGTCCAACGTGCTAACCCCAACATCTTTCAAAAATGTAGAAATCTTTCGCGCTTTGTGGCACGGGGCGTTATCCTGTTGCAGGATAAATGATTCCCCAATAAGCCTTTCTCCAGAAGTAAAGGCATTATCATTTAGGATCATTAAATATTGGTCTTGGTTCATCGAGCCGGTGATAAGAACCAAGTCAACCAATCTATTATACTTTATACGCCACACATACCCAGAACATAATAGAGCCTCCGCCATGGCTCACTTTTTGACAAACGGGTCGTTTCTTTTGCCCAACTTCCTTTGGCAATCTTACAAAAAATTTGTTTTTTGAAGAGTTATACTCAAAGGATCTTTCATCTGTCCATAAAACGCTTCTCCAAAACTCCTTTGGCTTGTGCAGATGTTCCTTTGCGAAGGCCAGTCTTTTAAACTTGTTTGTCTTCGATATCTATGGCACTTTTTAGCATTAATTGTCTTAAAATCTCCTTTCTTCAAACGTCGTCGGACAGTGCGCTCACTGATCTGGTTCTTGGCCGTTAAATTCCGTTGATCTGCAGCAGATTGCGGCTTCAGAAAAATGTTTTTCTTAAATTCCCGTAGAAGGACTCGGTCTTGAGCGGGCGTTGTTTTGCGCTTAGCTCCTGATCTCGTTAAGTTACTTATGTCGTCATGTTTTTTAAACACGACACATTAAACTCTTTTGCAATGTCTTTACTGCCATTCCAGCGTTAAACTTTGCTACCATCGAAGATCTGGTAACGAAACTCAACTCTGCCTTTTTACCTATGGTTTATAACACATTTTAATCAATATGTTTTTTATGAGCGTTTATGATCAATTAAAGTTAAATACAAAAGTTGTTTGGCTTTAACGTGCTCAAAAGTGCGAACATATTTACTTAAAGGTTCCGTCAAAATACTTATGCCGCGCAAAAATTTGATGTCTTCATGAATTATCAGCAGAAAGAGAATGGAAAAGATAAACCGTACAAAATTTGGCATGCATAGAGCTTAAAATAGATTCTTTCTTTTGCGCATCATTTTCGCCCCGTTATTTAACGATACTAAGCTAAGCTTCATTCAATAGCCAGAAAATGGTTTCGTCAAAATACTTATGCCGACTAGTGTATTTTATAAAGCCCTTAACTACTTAGCGAGCGGCATAAGGTAAAATTACACCTTAAGGTTTTTTCCACTGCGCCACCACTCGCAAACGTCTGACAAGCATCTGGTAAAAAAATTCGTCGTGGGAAAGCTTCTCTTCCATTCGTTCGAAATATAACAAAACAAAAAATAAAGGGTTGTAAAAAGATTTTTATAGCCCTAAATAGACTTGTTTGCTGCAACTTTTTACTGAATAAAGTTCCGAACATTAGTTTTCGAGATTTGGAAAAACCTAATTACGGTGGAGCGGTTTTTTGGTAAACGTCATCATAAGTATCGGTAAATTCTGAGATTATTCTAAGTACCTACACTTAGCAATAAACAGTCAAAGAATTCATCACTTGTAATCAGTGTGCTTAGTGAGTGATTACAAATGATGCTTCTTCCTTTTTATTTGTTTTATCCTCCGTACATCACCTCTATAGCAAATAAAACTAAAACGATCGCAAACTGACCGAAACCGATTAAACGCGAATACATACAGTTGTTGACAGTTGACTTACACAATAGACTTAAGATGCATCTAAACTATTACTCTGTCCAATTATAGAAAATTCCCAAATTACATTTTTCATAACTTTACAAAGATCGTAAAACCCCCGTGCGTTCTGATTGTAGATGTTCGAAACACCAAGCACTTAGAAAACAAACTTGTATAACTAATTACTTAGTGTGATTTCAAGAGATATCGGCGAGTCAATGGAATACGTATTACAACCGCAATCATGCTACTTCAGTTCAGTTTCTAACTTCATTTCGTGTGCACTAAAATGACTGAGACGCTACTCGCATTTGCATTCATTGCACTCAGTTCCATGTACTGCGTAGCTGGTGTCCCCAAACAGAACCAATGCTACATGTGTCGTGGTATAAATTGCCAAAGGACAACAGCCCAGGAAGTGACCGAGTCGTGCATTTACGATTTAGACGTTTGTGTAACGATTTTCAACAAGTGTTAGTGGGCCTTGCAGAGTTTGAAATTGATCTAATTCTGAATTTCACTTTTAGTTACTGTCGAGGCGAAAGGATGTTTACTTAACACACCCGTCGAGTTGAGAAGTAAATGCAATGACAAAGCGAACCCTGAATGTCAGACGTGCAGTGGAAATTTGTGCAACAATCTCGGTCGAAGGGATTTCAAATGTTATGAGTGCACCGAAAGGGACGTAAGTATTGTCTAGCAATTGGTAATTCATATTCTAAGTCTATCTTTAAAAAGGATTCAAACTGTGCAAAGAATGTGACTGCACTTACGCCAGTACAGTGTAAAATACCAACCGCTCCCAATTCGTATTGTTACGCATCGCAAACTAGTGAAGGTACAAAACGAGGATGTTCGTTGCATGTGAAGGATCAGAAAGAATGTCTGGCGAGTGAGAGTTGTACACTTTGTAACGTTGAAGATGGTCAGGGATGTAACGTCGTAGACATGAAAGCGACGTCAGGCGGAAAGGGAAATGCTGCTGTGGCCTTACTTGTGTTGGGTGCGTCAATGGCAAGAATGATGCTTATGGCTTAAGGAGTTATTTTTGTGTGAAATAAAGTGTTTTATCTTCATCTTGTTTCATATAACAACAAGATGGCGAATTTAATTTAATTTCATGGGCCTTATCATAATATTCAGCAATCACATATTGACTGGAATTGAGCAAAATTTATGGAGCCTTTCATGTGATTAGTTGGACGACTTTATTATTTATGTTGAAAAACAGGATTATGATTGATTTCATGGTCAGTTATTTGATTGTATGGCGCGATCGACACAGCTACTTTGACAGCAAGAACATCAGAAGCTGCAGTCCGCAATTCAGCATAATAGGCAAGTACGAAAAATAGGAAAATAGAAAAATACGTAAGAGAATTTGAGACGTCCCGTCATTAGGATTTGCATTTTGAATTTGCAAGAGCAAAAGTAAGCAAAAGCTTAATAAAACTATTCCAAGTTGCTTCTACCAAACCAGGTGAACACAGCCTGAGAGCCAGCAATTATTTCTGATAGTCGTGTATAAGCCAGTTGGCTTAACGTTATAAGTCTGTTTCCTTACTTTCTGGTTCAATATTGGCAATATGTCACATTTCTTTCATCGCGAGAGCATTCGCTCACCCAATAAGAAAACGTGTAGCCACAAATTTGAAAAATGGAAACATTCAAATATCAGCAGAACAAAGCACAAATTTATATTTACGACCAAGATTTGAATTTCTTGTATTGCAGAAATTAAAAAGTTTAATTCTTTTTCATCTTAAATCTATTAAAAATATAAATGAGATCGAATAAAAAGTCAGTTACAAATTCGCATTTGAACGATTTGACAACTATCTGTCAGCTATACCAATTACCCCAAAGAAATTTCTTGAGCTAATATTTATTTGGAGGTTATTTATGAAGGGGAAATATTTTGTTTCCTTTTATTGGCTCTCTTCTGACCAACTTTTGAGTAAGGGAACGAAATTTGACTAAATCTGACAAATGTGTTTGAATGCATTTTCGTTAGGGAACATAAATTATATCACCATTTATGAACACATCCGCAACAAAACGGCGTCAATATGAGCTAAAGTTTTTTTGTCTATTGCAAATAATAATTATCATCGGATAATTTTCTGACAATAGTCGTGTTTTTTTTAGCTTCGATCTCAGCAAAGCAAAGTAAAGTAGGTTTTTCAGCACGGTAGAGCATAGTTGTTGTAATTGCGTGCTGAAAATAATACTTTGCTTTGCTTTGCTAAGATCGAAGCTCAAAAAACATGCCCAATATCGTGATGTCAGCTTTCAAAATATTGTCCATCTTGTGGCTTAATTTTTGACATTTTATTTTGCTTGGAATTTGCTAGAGCGTTTATGAGAAAATAGAAGACGGAATTTTAATGGACAAGAAGCGTGGAATTTAAGATACAGCAGTAGTTGAGACAAACATTTCTGTTATATCTCTGTTTTGAAATTTTAGTTTGGTTAACTTTTCCTTTCAACACTCACATGTCAGAAATTCATCGGCTAGATGCGGGCGGTTTAATTTTGTGACTAGTTTTTTTTTATACTTTACTTTACCTCATCACTTGCTTCTTTACGTTTTTGTTTGACGTGAAGACTGATGAGATGAGATTTCAAACATTTATTTTGAAATGTTTGTTAAAATTTCAAGAAGGCTTTTGTTTATGACGTTCATTATCACGGCTACTTTTTGGGAATGATTGCACAAACTTTAACTTCATAACGGGAAGTGGTTACACTTACAGACACCGTCTGTTGAGTATGTACTGCTTTCGAGTGTAAGATTAGAGCTATCGATTGAGTCAATAATGACACATTAAAAATGCACAGACGCGACGAAATGAAAACAAAATGGCAGCGTGCACTGTTCATCTCAGCGAGTTTCAAGTTCCCACAAAATGAAAGAAATTATCCAATTCAGTTGGCTAGTTTTGACTTCCGATATAGACAATAATTTTTTAGTTGCATAACAACATTGTGTCCACCGATTTCTTTATCAATGAGTGTCTATGTTTGCTATGGCTGACGTAGTACTCTATTACGCAATTTAATAGGTCTGCTTAAAAGCGAGTTATGAATAATATAGCGATATTTTGGCGATGTCCACCGCAATGGTTCAAGTTAAACGCCTTACTTTTTGACGATGTTTCTGATCTAAATATTTATTTGTCTTGCCATGAAACGATGTTTGACACTTATAACCTCAATATAAAGCGGGTAACGTTAAGTGTCGTAAACTTACAGTTTCCTGTCATGCCGCAGAAGCCTATCAATGTCAGTGCTCAGGAAATAGAAATGTTTTGCAATGCTAATCAGAAGTGAGGGGAAAACAAAACTTCAAGTTTTATCAAACCATACCGATTAACTAATATATTAAACAAACTCTACCAAACGACACTAAGCCAATTAAATTATTATCAATCACACAGAATTAGGTTGATAATGTGAATTTGTCAATCCATTCAAAAATAAATTGTACTACAATCAGGACAATTACACATGCTACTTCTTATACAAATATTTATGATCATTAGATAATCGGAGGGTGATTTCGGTTACACATAACGTGCCACAACGATGAAGTACTGCCAATCTAATCTTAACGTTGTTTGTGGGTTTTCCTTTTCCTTTACAGTACATAGTATTGAAAGAACTTGATGTGGCATATTTGCCGAGGCCAATTACTTACAAATAAACAGTACTGATCGCAATGTTAAATTTATTCATTCAGTGGTACAATATTCATAAATTTAGTTAACTAAAAACGACCTCAAGGAGCCCGGTGTGAAGTTGACACTATTACAGCCGCGTACATCACCTGGCATGCACAGCATGCAGTTGGAGCTCTTCAAGCAGTCTTGTTGCTCCTTGACACCTGTAGCACACCCACGCCTCGTCACAGAACCTTCATAGCGAACATAACAATATGCATTAGGCGCTGACGGTGCTGAACAACGTGTAGCTGCGAGGATCCCTGCATTGCTGGCACAATTGCGATCGTTGGTGGAATTACAATTCACACAAACGTAGTCCTCCCGTCCCAGATTGTTGCACCTGTTGGCATTGCACTTGTGGCACTCCACACTGTTGGGCTTGTCACAACGTTTTCTCAATTCCACTGGAATCTCCAGAGAACATCCCTTTCTCACAACCTTGACTAGAATTATAGGCTTTCATAAGTTAGCAAGAACCAAATTAAATTGAATACTCACATTCATCAAAGACTGTCACACAAACGTCCAAGGGATCGAGGCAGGTTTGAATCTTTGCACCAGAAGTCCTTAGGCAACCTACACCCTCACAGGTGTGACAGGTTAGAGGGACATTTGCATGGACCAAAGAAACGAATAGCAGCACCAATCCACCGACGGATGCAATTGTGCTACTAGAAAGTGTCATCTTTTACAGTTGGCCGGTATCTAAGTCGGCATAGATTGCACGAAGGCACCTTATATTGATTCGGAACGGTATTCGTGTTAGTCATTCCAAACATAATGAATGATAACAGTATTGATGTAACAAGAGCGACAAGTGTTTGCACTTTTCTTAATAAAAGTTGATTTTTCTATTTGGAGAGGTTACAAATGTTGAGTGGAAATAACAGTGGTCAAGGTAATCAACAAGGCTTATCGCGAGCGATATCGATTGTGACTATCGATACGATATCGATTTGATTGTTCAATAGAGTTACATAATGAGTTGTTTGAAACAAGACGTAGGTAATCAGGTAACTGCAGATGTGTATAGTTTGACAGCTTTGATCCGGTTCATGTGCTGTTCTTTGACATTAGCGAATAACTCTTCAAATACAAATTGACATAAATGTGTAAAGGAAATTGTCATTTTGTAATAAAGATATTTTTTCTCCAACATTTTTGACAGACAAAAATATACATAGGCTGACAAAAATATGCGATCTATGCCGTACCTTATTTGATAGAAGTCAACTAATGGGATGGACCTAGCGCAATCAAAATTGAGACACATTAAGTCGGTCAGCCGCCCGACAAACTACCTAACCTAGATAGTTGAACGTCACCATTGCCCAAAATGAACGATTAAATTAGCAACAGGTGCTTTAGTGCATCTCAAGATCTCGTTCTTTTCAGTCAGATGTCAACTGGATTGCCAAAATAAAAGAAGAAACACTGATGACTGCAACTCAATAAAACGCATAAAAACAGCGAGTTGCAGCTGCAAGTCAAACTTTGTCATATTGAAAATCGATGGATCAAATGCATCCAAGTTCGCACAGCGGTGATTCAGCTTGAATGAATAAATATGTCAAAACTATTCTCTGAACACAGTCTGTGCTACAAATCTCCACGATTATTTTCACTTCAACTTGGCTAAGTCGAACTACTGTAAACTCATTCATTGAACTGTCAAGATGAGGTGACTGGAATTAAAACAAAAATGACGACACACAGCTATCTCTAACGGAAAAATCCTCACAGAGTATGGCCACTTGAAGGTGTCTTATGTAACAATTAAGTCTACAGGTAAGAACAACAAAACCATTCTAAGGAAACTAAGTAAATACTTAGACAGATATTAGATATTATCCCCCCTCGAGTGTTTTTCCAATTCGAGTGCTATTTGAAGATGAACACGCAATCAGATAGTAGTTCAGACAGAAAGTTTTCCTGCGGGTCTATTCGAGTGTACTTCTTGTCATTTTGGTCTAGTCATGCAACGCATTAAGTCCTATTCTGTTGCTGTAGCCATAGCTTTGGCATTTAGCGTATCAGTGATAGAAGCTAAACGAACTTGCCTCAAATGTTCTGGATCAAATTGCCAACGTATTGCGTACAATAATTTAGAAACGTGTGAGGACGAACTGGATGTCTGTGTCAGCGTGTTCGATCGTCGTAAGTTGCAACTTCAATAGACTTTTAAAATGGGACGCAATTTAATATTTGTATTTATTTTCAGAAACAATTATCGCTCAAGGCTGTTGGCTAGGGATCCCACCAGCTACTCGCAATCGTTGTGAAAATGATATTAATGTCGAATGTAACAAGTGCTTTACGAATCAGTGCAACAACGAGGGTCCGAAAAGTTTTCAGTGTGTTCAGTGTGACTCCAATCAGGTATACAAGAGTTTTTTTACGACTTTAGCAAGAAGCGGTGTGCTAATGTTGAAATTTCAGGAATCCGATTGCAGTTTAAATCCGCAAATGAACACCACCAGATGTCCGATAGCTAGATCGGAGAATGCCTATTGCTTTGCACGGCTGGATGGTAAGAGAACTATTCGTGGATGTTCGACAACGGTTAAAGAACAGAAATCTTGTTTGGGTGATAAAAATTGTGCGTTATGCCTGCCGGGAGATTTGGCGGCGTGTAATCGTATGGTTATTAATCAGGATGACGGTGGCTCTGGTTCGGGTTCGGGAAGCGGTTCTGGTAGTGGTTCTGGTTCCGGTTCTGGCAGTGGTTCTGGTTCCGGTTCTGGTAGTGGTTCTGGTTCCGGTTCTGGTTCCGGTTCTGGCAGTGGTTCTGGTTCAGGATCTGGCAGTGGATCAGGCGATGGCGGTAGTGGTGGCGGAGGTGGTTCCGCTGCAACCGTAACAGTAAGCCTATCGCTTATGATTGCTTTAGTTGGTTACAGTTTGGCTCGATGAATAATTATTTTGTAAAAATATTTAGACATGAAAGTTTTGAACTTTATTGCCAAATTAGGCAAATAAATAACCTACGAATTGGTAGTACCTAATAAACTTGTCAAATAAAGCCAAATAAAAAACATAACAACTGGTATTACTAAAGTTGTCAAATAAAGCCATTCGTGAAAAAAATAGCCGCTCCACTAAAAGTAAAGCTGAAACTATTCAGCACCTTCTGATGGGAGACTGCATCTTCAAATAAACACAAGCAAGGAAAAGGGGATCAACACCAATACCAATGATGTCGAATATGTGGAACCTTTAACTTCTGTTCTTATTAGCAAAAAGTTCGTAATCAGTCTATTGCAGAGACAAGGAAACTGCAAAAAATGTAGGTATGGTTAAATGTTTCTGTCAACAGATGTCATAATCTTAAAATGTATAAAAACATAATAAAAGTAAGTGAAAATTACTTAATGTTTAAGCCCATGCAAAGTGCATTCTTATAGTTTCAAGGTAAAATTTTTATGACTTACTCCCTTTTGATGTTGAATTTGCCATGACGTCATAGAAATGTCTATCAAAATATATCACAAGATCTATTACTTATTATAAAATTTATTGTTAATCACGACCCATGCCCAAAATAATACAAAGTTGGGCTACATTAACTACTATACAATTCAGAAAACAAATTTAACTAAAAACTTAAAATGCAAATGGATGCCAATGCCAGTAGATATGTAAAAATGTTCGCTTAATGGACTCGTCTTATTATTGAGCGCTTCTATATCTGCAGTTGTCTCCATAATGTAAGAAAATAACCGAATCGAATATTCCAGGTCAATCACCATTACGTACGAACAAGATATACAAATAAAACCACTCACTGTTAATAGCCTGATGCAAACAAGAGTGAACGAAACTTAACGAAACTGACCCAGAAGCCTAACATTTGTGTAAACCACGCATAGTTTACGTAGGTAGTTATTTACAATTATAAGAGGAAAAAATCAATTTTCAAGAAATATTTGCCAACGACTTAGCTCAATTCACAAAACATCGAATTTGACAGCTGAACTTGGAAAACAGTCATGTCTTATGTAAGAACAATCACAAATTTTAAATTAAAAAAACGTTGGCCTATATGCTAAGACTTCCGTGTGTTACTAAAGTTGGAAATTAAAAACGCCTTTGCAACTCGCATGTGGAGGTTCTTGGTTCTTCAACGATAATAGGTTGTGAAAGCAGTCAAATGTCAGTCAGGTTGTGTACCTACATTGAAAAAAGGCGAAACCGAAAACACTTCCACTTAGTTGAATTCCATCTCTTCGAAATGTCAGTAAACTGTTGCGCATTCATTGAACAACGTTTGAAACTTAAAAGTATTACTGGCTGAACAACGCGGATCACTTACTCTTACCTGTCACTTCAAATTAAAAGAAAACAACGAAATGTAGGTATGATTTAAAGTCAAAACGCTTAGAGCTCGTGACATTTAAAAAAAATCGAATATTTCCGTTGTTTAAGTCAAATTCAGTAAAATTTATTAAATTGGTAATAAGCAGCTGATGTTGTATTTAGCTGGAAGTAAATAACCTATGTCGGCGATGGTATTTCGCAATGTCCGAAATAAGAATCGTCACTTCTCTTCAAAAGACATTCAACATACAAAGTTGGATTGATGAAAGTACATAATGGGTATTCAATTGTCAGATTTGGTAATAAAAAGAGTTTACGAAGATCTCAAAACTTTCCGCGATGATTTAGGTTTAAATAGAGGAAAGTTACTCAAACTCGCAAACTTTTGGGAATTTGTTTGACTTTGAAACAGAAGCAAGAAAAATTCAGCGGCATATGGCGATCTCTTCTGTTTCGATAAAAAGAACTCATTAGCTGTCTTTTTCTTTCAGAATTTATATATTATTTTCATTTTGAAATTTGAGTTCGAGTTTGATAGATTTTCGAGGGCTGGTCACTTAAAGCACCGCACAAGTTTATGTTAGACCAGTCGCGATCAGAAGGAACATGTGATAACACCTACATACAAGACAGAATGGTCGCGTTCCACTGCCCGCTAGATGAGCAGCGGCATGTCAAACTCCATATAAAAAAATTGACATTTTACCATTTGCGCTAGTCGTCTAGCACTTTTTGTGAAATATCCCTTTCAGGGAAATTTCTCAATCTGGCGAAAAACTACCCACTGCTTTGAGAGAAAAAAACCAAAACAAAACAACTGTCAAAGGAAATCGTTCAAACATCTACAAAATAAAAACAAAAATACGAAGCCGAGCTGCAATTGTGATAAAATTGGTAATAAGGTAAGTAAAATAGCAATTCCGATATTATTATGGTTTCTATAACATGTACCATTTCTTTTTAAATGTAGTTCGAAAATAATTATGCGACACGAAATTATTTATGAAGAAAAGTCACTTTGCCTCTGCCGCTGCCGCTGCGCGAGCGTTCCTTCATCTGGGATATTTTGTGCTAGAAGACTAGCGGACAGTGGAACGCGGCCGATGACAGCTATTTGCTCATTTGTGCTCTCCAAATAAATACTTTAATTATCGTGAATATGCATTTCATGCTATGCCACTTTTGGCTGGGAACAAGAAACTTCATCAAAATTAAAAAATAATCAAACACCTAAGACCTAACTTATGAACGAACAGCTGCTATGACAGACTTGTTCCTCTTGACATAAATAGTGATGGCGTCTTTATGTATTCTGATGATATTCATTTATCGTAATAAAAATACTGCGCAGTTCCGGTCTAGAATCGATGATTCAAAGGATTTTTATTAAAAAATACTCGTAATGGGCAGTTAACACTTTCAAGCGACTCGAAAATTTCAAACAAGATTGTCATCCTGAATGTCATGTTGAAAGCGCTTTAATATCACATCACATGATTATTATTTCTTAACGATAAAAATATTGTCGACTAATTCATATGAAAAATCTACGCAATTCCCATGTATGTTTGCTTTTTTTTAACCAACAAACAGTACATATTTGCATGAGCATGAGTACATGACTCCAGATAGTGGAATGGGTTTCTCCATACCATTCCACAGCAACAAGATTTTTCCCCAACCATCGAGCTTTCAGATGAAAGTCCAAAAGCGTTTGGTTTTAAAATAATGGATAATCCATTGCCGCCACTATATCTTTTGACATTTTATAAATCAATTACTTTGCACTAGGAAAAAATGTATATCGAAAGCACACACACTCAAGCTACCTACTCCTTTTATAATCATTTATTGCCACTATCGCATTAGTTAGTGTTAATAGGAAATTGTATGTCTTCATTGTTTTATGACAATATACTCGTAAACTCAGATTATCGCCGTGAAATCTAATCGGAAATTCTGTCCAAAGGGTATTTCACATAAAGATTAAGATAATTTTATATTTGTACTACGTTATCTGTCCTTATAGCTTTCAATAACGATCCAAAGCCTATATAAATCGATTCGAAAAAATATTCCGAACTAGTCCTAAAAAAATAAACGTTTAAACGATATCGTTTCGAACGAAACGGGTTTGTTTTTTCATTCATATCGCGGACGCGCAATGCCGTCCCTAAAATATAGTTGTGGACTTATTTTCGGGCTTTTACTCGTTAGTGGAGAACTTGGTAGGTGTTTTTTTTTTCTCCTTGTGACAAATAAAAGTCTACCAGTGATACCAAAGTGGATAAAAAAAATTTATGAAATAAATGGATACGTATACGCAATGGTGGATATTGATAATACAATTTCGCAATTTGAAGGATTATAATAAATATTCCGTGCATGGTTTTAACAACAATTAATGTGAAAAATTAAAAGTATAGAGCCGGATAAATGGATTTTATATGGTCAAAGAAAATTGGTGGACGTTAAACAGTAAAATTATTAATGACAAAAAGTGCCTGAATATCAGGAATAAGGAATTGTTTTAATTGTTCTAAGAGAAGTGGTTTCAGAAATATTTTACTCACTTTCGGAATAGTTTGATTCAAGTTGAAGTTATCTTTCGGATTTTCCCTTGAATTAATTGCCTGATAGTGTGCGCCCAACATACAGATCACGTATGCCGAATTATACTGAGACCAAGCAGTTTTTTTTTTTTTTTCAAGAAAGAATTGCCGCAGCGCGTCATGCCAAAGTTTGATAAAGCGTTTGGTTTTTGATAGCAGGTGGTCGGAAGCTACGTCTAGGATATTCCATGAACCTTTTGCATAAACTGTTTATTTATATACATTTTAGGAAGAAAGGTAAAGGCTTCAAATAAGCCTCTATTTGTGCACTGTAAATGGCTAGTTTTGGGCCATTTCTACTTCTATGCGTCTTAAGAATTTTAAGAATTGAATTCAAGACTACAACTTGATATTTGCACTTGAAAAAGCAATTTGTTTCATTTGTAGAGAAATTTGTTTCAATTGAGTGGTTACGGGAGAACGTATAACGTAAGACCCAATAACGTGCTCCCGCACTGTTGGATTTAGTGTCAAAGTCTTACAGCTCTTTCCGGTTCTGTAGCTACTTTATTAAAACAAATCTGAATTAGAGCAACCAACGAAAGTTAGGTGACATTTCTGAGACAAATGTGTAAAATTTGTCAAATATCAGCTAGATTAAAATCGACAGACTTGATTTTTTCTATTACTATATCTGTCATGTTGATCAAAATTTATTATTTAGACCTATTCATTGCGGAATGTATCGAATTATTCAATGCAAAGATAACTTGCTGTTCAAACTTGAATTTAAACTTATATTTTAGACAAACCGCGGTACTAATAATCATTTTTAGTGTTAAGGCTATATTTTTCGAACTCACAATGGCGAAATTTTCCATACATAACTGCATATATTGTGACCTGGAAAATATTTAGTGTGAAGGTTAAAAATGATTATTAGTAAGGCTCAAAGTGTATAATTTGACATAATTTCTATACTAAAACTCAAAATAATCTCTATTAATCTCCACTCATTTTCCAAGCTCTTCTTTAGAAGAGGTTTGTTTTCGCCGTTATTGTCAAAACGCCGCCGGCTTAAAGTACAAGTGTGGATCAATAGTATACATAGTTTAAATAGATTTGTCAGAACTTCAGTTTCCAACACTAACTATATTCGCCACACATATATTTTCTTTTAAAGTAAAACCCCTTTATTTGCTGTCATAATTTACATATTTTACTTCCTTACATATTTGGAGTTCTAACAAAAAACTTTGACAGATTTCAGTGGTATTCAAAGTAGGTACTAATTTTTGAATTTAACATATCCGCATACAAACTACAGACTCCTTTTAAATTGTCCTAAAAGCGGTGTCTTGTAACACAAGCCGAATTTTTAGTTTTGTTAAAAATGTCATTTTGAAGTTTATGAAAGTGTCACTTTGGTTGCATTTTCTGAGTGATACAAATTTGTGCTGCCATACATAAAACCTTTAAGCCTACCTACGGAAGATCACAATAGGGACACTTTTAAGCTACTGTGAGCTCATTGAATTTAAAGTCGAAATTAGAATTGGTTATGGGTAAATCTCATTGCGCCTTACTCAGTACAAATGCTGCTTACTAAAAGAAGTTCACAATTGCGGTTTTAATATGAAAGACAAACCTATTGTGAATTACTCTATTTGCACAATTTTACGAGAACATTCTGTTAATGCCCAAAAATTTCTGCAAACACAATCCGATAGGGCAAAGGGCACAACTTAGAATTTATAATATTTATGGCGATTATAAATCTATCCAGTTTAAATTATGGCACATTTACAAGGCGTTTGCTTATCATATAAAAATGTACTCGTGCATCAATAAATTCTGAATGACTTTTTAATTGTTTTAGAATGAACTTGATAGTTTTTTTTTTTCAGTGCAGGATTATGATCAACTGATAGTGTAGTGAAGTGACAGCTGAAAAGATCTGCCGATTTGAAACAAAACCTTATAAGTATTAAATTTTAAAGATTATGTAGTGGAGTTTATAGATTTAAATGGATTAAGAACGTGCAACATGTTGCGCAATATTTGTTATAATAGTGTGACGTTTATCAAGGCAATATATGTGAGGCTTAATACTCACAATGGACTGAAGAATGCTAGCAAATCGCTCATGTTCAAAAAGATAAGCTACGAGTATATGCAGTCAATTTACAACCTATGATGTGTGACATTGCATCAGTTTTTACTAATTTCGTAAATGTCAAGAACCGCATCACTTCTTAGCGGCCTTACATTTTCTCAACCTACCGCCCTAGCCTTTTCATGAAAGGTAGTAAGTCTCTATTTAAAGTGTGAAGACAAGCAAATTCTTAGGATAACTACGATCGTCAATGTATCGATAACCTCAACGCATCGCATCAACAAATGACGCTTCACTTATACTAAAATGAGTCACTAAAAAAACACTTAAAAGTATTATTTAACATAAATTTAAGCCCATAGATAACAATCAGAGTTTCTTTTGTTAACAATTTCCGATTTATATTTAATTTGACAAACAACTAGTTCATCAAAAATGGTGTCATCAATTGAGTGTGTCTTTATATATAAATCATATTACACTTTGTTCTGATGTATAATTCTGTCAAACATTGGAAGACATTAAACTACCTACCGTTATACCAATGTGATTGCCAATCAATTTCACAATATTAACTTAACTGATTATCTGGTTAATAACGATAAGACAGATAATTTAAAGATGATAAAGTAAAAAGGGTAAAAAAAACTTGGCTATTAATAACTGTATGACTGCGGTTTGTTTGTTACATCAATCGTAATAACACATGACACATCATCGAATGCGGAGAATGACAGCTGCATTTATTACAGCTACGTAGACTGTCACCCGTTTCATAATTATTTTCAAAACTGTCATATTAAAGTAAAACCCATCGGGTTTGATTTAAAAATAGGTATGCTTCAAATTCACGTCAGATTCTGACAAGGGTATTTACGCCTGTTAAGAATTTCAGTTAGATTTTAATAAAAAAAAATAAATTACAGTGTTCCATTGCCTGCTGCTTAACAAGCAAAGCGTCGAATTAAGGACAAACCGGTGCGGAGTCGATGTTCCTTCCCTGTAAGCTAAATCGAATATAACTTGAGCAAATATGACAAGAATATTCCATGACAATCTATGACTAAAATTGTTTGCTTTAACGTATTGACTATTTCTCTATCTAGGCTAATGTAACAATTCACTGATATTAAGTAACAGCTGCAGCGATTTCTGTCATCCGTTTTAGTTACTTTAATGTCATAAGTCTGAAATTATTAATGAAATCATGTATCTAAAATGTAAACACACTGAATAAGTTTAGTACTTTCGTGTATTGAATTGAAGTGTTTGCACGTTTTTTAATAAACACGGTTTTTCCAATTTGTAGTTTACAAAGCCCTAAAACTGTATCCTCAACAGTATAATAGATATTTTCAAATGACAGATGGGTAGAATACATGTTTCAAGAGCAAAAGGTCAATTTGACAGCTAATTTATGTCACTGAAATTGCGAGTGTTACGGAAGTGATTGTACTTCAAGGAAAATACAGCATCTATTCTGGATTCATGAATAGAACATAAGGCACCTTATGGAAAGTGATCAATGCAAAGCGTATGTCGGATGCGACGGATGAAAGTGGTTTGTAGTGTACGATTCTTTTAACGAGAGAAGTTCAAGTGGAAATGTTACAAACTACCTCGGTACATTCGCCTTCGGATAGAGTTTATCGTTTAGCATTCAACAAAGTCCTACAGAATATGTGACAGATGTCACTTGTACGGTGGCCGTCAACACCTTTGCCCTACGAATGTATACTGTTAATAATTCGAACTTACTTCCCGGATATCGACATCCACCCTCTGGTTTCTTAGTACCACCTTTCGATTCCAGGTGTAAAGATAGCTTCTATTGTAGACAACAATATGCGTTCAGAACTGCGACAGCTTAACTAATCGCAAAACTATTTATAAGCAATATTCGCACATTTCTTCGATAAACTCTTTCGGCCTTACTAATAATCAATCACTAATGTCGACAACTAGTTAGATGTCAGCTTTAGTAAAAATGTACAGCTTTTGTGAAATGGTACCAATAAACAATTAGACCTCCACATTTACTAGTCCGACAACTTTCTTAGAATCTATTACATTTGTTGTCATTGCAGAATTGAAATTTCATAATTTCTTTTCGTGAAAAACAACTTCAATGGTCTCTTTCACAAGGAGGATCTTATTCTAAAAGAAGGAATACATAAATTGCAATTAAATTTGCCCAACACATATCTTTCCAATGCTCTTTGAGACTTATTATAAGCAAAAAACAAAACACAAAATAGGAAATGCACAAAATATCCGCTGATCTGTCAAATATCATATGCAAATCAGTAATGCCCTATCGTTCGATCGGACACAATTTTCAGTACTTTTATGGTACGCTTTCCATTGTTTTCTAATACTACCTCGCGATTTCTTTATGAGTGCATTTGTGTCGTAATAAAATCCCTTTCAAATTATTCAATAAACAAAGCACAGTTTATTTGAATGGTTTCATTTATTCGTAGGCTGACGATGCAAATCAAAACTTATTAGTGGTCTAAACTCTAAACATCACAATTGCATTGTTAGCAAGAGAATATTTTTGAAAATAGAAATAATATCTGGCTCATTCATTTCAGAATGAATAACAATCGCACGTAGGAAGCGTGTTAAGAACTTATGGCTTCCGGGTTTGAAAATAAATACAATTTAACCTATAAAAAATTGTATGGCTTATATATTACTTAATTCGGGAAACTTAGAAACCGACAAAAGTTGAAATTCGAACTGAAAAATATAAAACGCATATTCTCGTACTACCTGTTCGTTAGGCTGTACTTGCACCCCCAGAAGTTAATAAACTTGTTCTGATAATTCTATATTTATAACTATATTTTCCGCGAAGGGAACCTTTTCACGCCAACCATTGTCTCATTAGAGATCCTCATTCTCGGTAAACAAACTCCTTTTGCAAAGAGTTTGAAAAGGGTTTGGTTGCAACAAAATATCTACCTGTGTCGCCTAAGGTACTGAGAATTGTTGCAAAAAGGTACCTATAAGCCGTCCAAACTTTGGTAAGAAGATATTTTATTCTGTTTGCGACGACTGTCAAGAAAGTCTTGGAATTATCCCAAACTTATATAAAATTTATTTTTTATTAAGCAACTAACTAGGAAAACCAATCAAAAAGCAACAGAAAGAAAAACACAGAAATATATGCTTCACGTGTTTAGAAATAAAACAAAAACGCAATATTTTTCAATATTTTGAATACATTTGTACAAATTTGTGATGTTAGACTTAAAAACCATTTGCATTGTTGTATTGCAATGAATAAAATTAGAAAACATTCACAATTTACTAAAATTAATTAATAATTGTAAACGCTCAGGCTGAACAACATCGTATTAAATTCTCTCCTATTTCGAAATTTAATACCGCGATTTTGGATGGTTGGGCAACACTTGTCTTCAAAATGACATAAGGGAGGATTTATTTAGCTAGTGTCCGAGATAAACATGGCTTTCTCAACACTAACATTTAACCCTACAGTTAGCGATAGTCTGGCAACTATATTTGTTTATTGGTAAAGGGATTTTGGAAAGTGTAGAGTCTTTTCGTAAAGTGCCAGACTAAAGTTGATTATTGGTAAGGCCGTTTGCGTCCTTAAGATAAATGTTGGACTTTTCTTTTATTGTTTAATTGACCCACCGTCATTCAAATACAACTTCAAAGTTATCTAAAAAAAAACAACAGGGATTAGTATTTGTTTCTCGTCCGCACGAAATAGTAGTCTTAAATTCGATAAAAGCGAAACCACTCTATGCGATAAGATTGACTTTTATGACATCGAATAAAATCGACCATATAATAGAATTGACAATGTACCACTACCACTCAAATTGTGGACTCGAATAAAATAAAAGTGCTGATTGGATGTATGGTTTTATCTATTTATGGCGCTTGTTATTTTCTTCTGCGAAATAGCGACATCGATTATCGATATACGATACAGAATAGCTGTCAATAAATTAATTATCAATTTTTTTTATTTTTTCAGTGTCTAGTCAATGGCAGGATCATCCAATCAATTGTTACACCTGCAGTGATGAAGAATGTGACAGTTCACTGGGTAGCGTACAAATCTGTCAAGGAACTGACGTAAAATCTCAGGCATGTGTCACTGTTTTTGGCGCTGACGACACGGTCGTCCGTCGAGGCTGTAATGATGATGTGGCCGACTATTGTGACAGTAATAGTGAGAAATGTTTCAAATGTACATCAAATGGCTGCAATTTAGCAAAAGCCCTAAGTGAGTTTGTCGAATGTGTATCCTGTGATTCGAAAATCGATAAAAATTGTGTACTTAACCCCGGTGCGATAACGAGCACTCGATTATGTCGCCAGAGTTGTATGGTCGCTCTATATGCGAGAAATGCGACAGCGTCGAGTTTGAACTATGAACTATCGCGTTCGTGTTTAGACGATAAGGATATGGATGACATGGAAATATGTTCCAAAGGTGGCGATGAATTATGCAAGTCATGCGTCGGACAAAAGTGCAATATAGATAAACTTCCGGAAAGTCGCTTTAAATGCTATAACTGCAATGAAAATGAGGACTGCGGAGATGCAACGAGCTCAGAATGTGTCAGCCACAATGCAGCCGATCAGTGTTACAGGTTTTTCGACGTTTATGGCGATATCGTTAAATTGGGTTGCCGCAGTGAATTTGAAGAGAAAGAACTAGTTGAACAAATTAAAAGAAAGGAGTTACTTCTGTGCGATGGCGCTGATTGTAACTACTTTGACACAATGCCACAGCCGAAAAAGTGCTTTAAATGCGATTCGGCGACTGATGAAAATTGTGTTACTGATCCAACAGATGTGGCAAAGAGTGAAATATGCGGTCTACCATATACGCAGTGCTTTACCAAGGTTTCCAACGGTATGCAAATACAACTTTGTACTTGTAAAAGTCAATAAATTAGTTTTGCCTTTCTTTAGCTGGTGTGACATTTCGAGGTTGCCTGTCTGAGCTTTCGGAAGACGAATTTTATCAGTGTTTGTTGAACGGTGACAAGAACTGCCAGTCGTGCAGTGGAGCAGAATGTAATCAAGTGGTAAGTCCTTTGACTAAAACACATTCATGTGACATTTTTGACAGTTGTTGGTATAATAAAGAAACTATATATTATTTCAAATGATGGCCATTTCTGACAGTCGTCGTTGCCTTTCAGTGGAATGGTCGTTTTCTTAATAGTCAAATAACTACTAAAAAAAAATTATCACGTCGATTTTGACATATAAATATGATCAAATTATAGAATAATGACATTGGCATAGGTAAGTACGTTAGATAAAGGCAGCATTTTTCAATTTCACAAATACTTTTCTTGTATTTTGGCGAATCGGAAAAGTTGCAGAATACCGATTCTAAACGAAGCGGAATGACGTTTCTTTATCATATCACAGTTATTTTCATTTGTTGCAGAAAGCTCGGCAGAAGGCTCTAGTGTCAAAATAGCTTAACAAAATACCAAATAAAAATGACGAAGTTTTGTATTCTTTCGGCACGAATCGTTTAAATTGTTTTTTTTTCTTCAGTCCCTTGACATCTACACAGTATGAGTTGGAGTAATCCAACTTAAGCCAAAGTACACTCACATTGCAATTGTATCTAGCGATCGATTATTATATGTACTGTGATTATAGTAGAACATTTTGAGTGATTGACTGAACTGAAGTGACACTATAGCTTAATCCTAAATAGTACTAAATCTCCTGTCAAAAGTCAGAAAAATGACTTCCAAGCAATTGCATTTGAACAATTTGTTTGCTTCTAGATTGTGCCTGCAGATCGCCTTCAGTGCCAACGTTGTAGTTCAACTAGCGACAGCGACTGTCACACAACTCCATCAGCCCTAAGCACCTGTCCGCTCTACAAACAAGACGACAGCTGTGTTTCCGTCTATAGAAAAGGCGTTACAAGTCGTGGGTGTGCCAGCGAGTTCACTTGTGATCCAACCGATTTGAAGAGCTGTCAGGTGTGCTCATCCCAAGGCTGCAATACAAACAACGTGAAAAAGACTTCCGAGGAGATTTACGGCATCTTCCAGGACTTGCCATTAACATGTTACACCTGCACCGGTGACGAGTGTGATGAATCGAAAGGCGTTCTTAAACAATGTGAAGGTAGTGTCTTGCAAGACTGTGTGACAGTGTTCAACGCCGAAGGCAAAGTCATTAGCCGTGGATGTGAGGATATTGTCGAGACCAGTCACTCCTCCCATTGCAGGGCAAATCCTGAATTGTGCTTTAACTGCAAATCGAACGAATGCAACACTATGACCGTAGCTACAGAATATACTGAATGTATTTATTGTGACTCAGCAACTGATCCTGATTGTGTCGCAGATGTCAACGCTGTTGTGACGCATAGAAAGTGCGCAAAAGGCTGCGTTACTGCATTGTATCCACGCAGCAGTGATGCCAATATTCTGGAATTAGTACGAACTTGCTTAGATGACGTTGCGGCTGAAGACGTTGACAGTTGCGGCACCGATTCGACGTGTTTAAAGTGTGACAGTGCTAAATGCAATGCATTGGTTGTACCAGCCACTCGATTGTCGTGTAACCACTGTGATGGGGGAGATTGTGAATTTTTTGAGTCAAAACGATGTTCAGCGTTCAGTGAGACAGATCAGTGCTTTATATTTTTCGATGAGACGTTAAGTGTAAAGCGGATGGGCTGCAAGAGTGAGCTGACCGCAATCGAGATCAAAAACTCGATCAAACAACTTTTCTTGTGCAACGATGACAATTGCAATACCTATCCCAATTTGCCTGTAATCAATATCTGTGCTGTGTGCGACTCGAAGAGTGACCCTCTGTGTGCTGTGAGGCCGGATAATATTATGATAGCAGATTCATGCCAAACATTCCCATATACGCAATGCTATACGCAAGTACGAGAAGGTAGGTTGTAAATGTGACAAAATTGACAGATAATGACGCAAGTTCTCTATTCAATAGATGGCAGCACTACCAGGGGATGCCTAATGTCGTTGGAGGTTGATGATTTCCGCAGCTGCTTAGAGGGAGACAGTGACAAATGTATTACATGTTCGGAATATTACTGTAACGTTCAGGTAGGGCTTCACCAAGTCTTGTATTCTCTAACTCGAAAGAGATTGACATGACGAAACTATCCTAGTCTGAGAGATTTTCTTACTAAAGCATCCTCCTTATAAACCGCTAGGTCTTTCCGGCGAATCGCCAAAAATGCCACCGCTGCACATCGTCTAGTGACGTTAATTGCGAATCTCTGCCAAGTTCATCCGAAGTATGCCCTCTGTATGTCGAAGGTGACACCTGTGTGACAAAGGTGGCGAACGGCATCACCAGTCGTGACTGTGGCTCGTCGCTGACTTGCGGCACGCTCGGAAGGAAAGAATGCCGAGCATGCTCTGGACCGGGCTGCAATACAGTCGACTTGATTGGAGAAGCTGTTGGTGATGCAGGCCTGTGGCAAGATGTACCGATCAAGTGTTTTACGTGCGAGGGCGAGGATTGTGCCACTTCCACTGGCGAAGTGCAGAACTGTCAAGAAAACGAATTCCAAACTTGCACAACAGTGTTCAGTCAAGAGGGCAAAGTTGTCTCTCGAGGTTGCAGCGATGTGGTGGCCACAAAGCATACCACATACTGCAATGAAAACCCTTCTGACTGCCTTGAGTGTAAGTCGAATGAGTGCAATTTGGCCACCAGCAAAGCGGACTACGTCGATTGCATCTTCTGCGATGGGCGAACGAATCCCAATTGTACAACGAACGTGGTGGATGTCAGTCGGACGAGAAAGTGTCATAAGGCGTGCATGACAGCTCTGTACCCAAGAACGTCAGATGGCTACACAATATACGACCTGACCAGGACTTGCTTGGACGATAAGGATGTGGCTGACCGCGAAAGTTGTGATGAAGATAATACGGACTGCAAGAGCTGCACAACATCATCTTGTAACACACAATTGGTGCCGAATGTACGATATTCTTGCTACCACTGTTCGGGAGAATCGTGCCAGGCACCAATCACCAGGACATGCAATTCATTCACAGAAGATGAGCAGTGCTTGATGTTATTCGACGAAGCAGGCGCCGTCATGGAGATGGGTTGCAAGAGTGACTACGATCCGTCAGATATTCGATCTCTCTTGCTCGCGAAGAGACTCCTTCTCTGCACCGAGGAAAACTGCAACGATTTTGACAGTATACCTACGGCGACATCATGCGTGTTGTGCAATTCGCGAACTGATCGGTTCTGTGCTACTGAACCACAAACTGTGAGCTCTCCGACGTCATGCAGTCGCTTACCGTACACAGATTGTTATTCGAGGGTACTAGCGGGTAAGCTCAACTGATTTTGACATGTAGCGCATGCGACTTAATGGATTTTTCTCATTCCAGATGGACACACTGAACGCGGTTGCCTGTCAAGCTTGGACGGTGATCAGTTTCTGGATTGCTTCAACAAAAACAGCACCAATTGCAGCACCTGCAACGGATTTCGCTGCAATAATGAGGTTGGTAGCTCTGATTGTCAGGGAACTGTCAATAACCCGGTTGCACATTTAACTAGGTCATTCCAGCTGATCGGTTAGCCTGTCACACTTGCAACTCTGCCGTAGATTCCAGTTGCGATGTACGTCCTAACCATTCCTCTTACTGCTGGAAATACTCCCCAGACCAGGTTTGCGTCAGCTACCTTAGTGATGATATCACTCGGCGCGGTTGCAGTGGTGAACTGCCGACTTGTGACACACTTGAAAGCACTACGTGCCAAACTTGCGACACCACCAATTGTAACGTCATCAATCTAAAGAGACAGAGCGATGGTAGCCCTGGACTTTGGCAAAGTCTGCCGCTCAACTGTTATACTTGCAGCGGTGACGACTGCAAGGGCTCCCCCACCGGGGCAAACGTCTGCAATGGCAACAGAAACCAAAACTGTGTGACCGTGTTTGGAGAAGATGGCGCAGTTGTTCGTCGTGGTTGCAGTGACGATGTAGAGGAGGAATATGCCATTTACTGTGACGAGAACAGTGGATCGTGCTACAACTGCAACTCGAACGGATGCAACACAGCAACAAGTCCGAGCGACTACATCGACTGCATCTTCTGTGACTCCAGAGTGGACACGAACTGTGTTGCGAACGTAGCAGCTGTCTCTAGAGCTCGTCGATGCAACAAGGCATGCATGGTGGCGCTATTCCCGAGAAGTGAAAACCAAACAGATATATACGACCTAATACGCTCGTGTATAGACGACAAGGACTTAGACGACCGCGATCTGTGCGGTAGTGATGGATCTCTTTGCAAGACTTGCACTTCAGACAGGTGTAATGTAGACGATGTCGTTGAGGACCGCTTGGAGTGTTACTCATGTTTGGGTGACTCATGCGAGAGTCCGGTATCAGAAAAGTGCGCTGTCTACACATCAGCCGACACTTGCTTTATGTTGTTCGACAGCAGCAGTACGGTCCAACAGATGGGATGTACAAGTCAGCTAACTGCTGAAGAGTTGGCGACTAATCGGGAAAAACTATTCACTTGCAGTGGCAACAACTGCAACCATTACTCAAATATTCCAAAACCACAGACATGCGCAGCCTGTAACTCGACATCGGATGCACGATGTGCGTCAAGGCCAGAGGGTGTGCCGACAGTTGCTCAATGTTCCAGTCTGCCGATTGTAGACTGTTATACGCGGGTTGAAACTAGTAAGTTGGCGAATTTTAAATTAACCGCTGAATATGGAGTAAGGTGTTTTTTTTTGTAATTCGCAGATGGCAACACTGCTCGGGGATGTGTTTCCGACTTAAGCAGTGCACTGCGATCGTCGTGTTTGAGTGGAAATGACATCACTTGCTCGACCTGCAAGGGAGATAGCTGCAATGTAGAGGTAGGAACATGTTTTCTTTTAGACTGCCATCATGCATTTCTATCTGACATCAGCTGTCAGAATCTTACAAGGTGTATGCTTCGTATGGGTGGTGGCGACATCTGCCAAAGTATGTCATCCATCCATCCATCCATTCGAAAGCCAACGAATCTTTGTGTGAACAGTTCGTTCACAAAATGTACAAGTTCATATGGCTAAATCTAAATATTGATAAAACGCATTTTCATTCTCATAGATCTTCCCTGAGCATCGTCTACGCTGCCATGATTGTAATTCGATCGATGATCCCACCTGTCAAGATGCTCCAAATGCTCCACACGTCTGTTCAATCTATAAAGAAAATGCGGTGTGCAGCTCGAAACTTGTAAACGGGGACACTTACAGAGCTTGCGGGGAAGACTTTCTCTGTGACGATACCGACAAGCAGTACTGCAAAATGTGCAACACTACTAACTGCAACCGAGCCAATCTCTTCCAAACCAACATAGGCTATCCTGGAAAGTGGCAAGGATTGCCCATAAACTGTTTCACCTGTTTCAACGAAGAGTGCGATGAACCATCGATGAATTTGCTTCAAAAATGCGAGAATAATAATCTGCAGAACTGCGTGACAGTTTTCAATATGGAGGGTAAGGTAGTTCAACGTGGTTGTAGTGACACCATCTACGAAGGCATTCACGATCAGCACTGCGACAATCATCCGGAACTGTGTACCTTTTGTAAGTCTTCCGGATGCAATAATGCCGACGTTTTGGATGATTATGTCGACTGTCTGTTCTGTGACTCATCCACCGACCCTAAATGTACGTCAGAGGTGACAGGTGTGGCTAGAACTAGAAAATGTCAAAAGCAATGCATGACCGCTCTGTACCCACGTTCCGATGAAGCTGATCCAGCATACGAACTGGCAAGAACATGCTTGGATGACAAGGACTTGGACGATAGGGACGAATGTCTACATGGAAATGACAAGTACTGCAAGGTCTGTGAAGGTGGCAGCTGCAATACAGATCTGATACCGGATGTACGTCTCTCGTGTTACCGCTGTTGGGGTATAGATTGTGAAGATCCCTTCCAGGCTGAGTGCCCAGCGTTTAGAGAAAACGATCGCTGTTTCATTCTGTTCGAGGCTGGGTCTTCCGACATAGCACAAATGGGTTGCAGTAGTGATCTTGACAGTTCTGATCTGACAGCATTGCAGAAACAGTTGCTTTTCTGTACCGGTGATAATTGCAATTTCTTTGACAAAATACCTGCGGCGCACAACTGTTTGGTATGCGATTCAGCTACCGACCCTCTGTGCGCCACAAAGCCCAACTCGCTAATGGCCTTCAGACAGTGCAATAGCGCCCCCTACACATCTTGTATCACCAGGATCGAAGGTAGGAAGGACTTACTACCATTATGGAACACTGACTTACGTTAGGGATTTTTTTTTCTCTTTCAGATGGAATCACGAAACGTGGCTGCATGTCAGACGAAGAGATCAACACCATCAATGAGTGCATAGAAAGCGGCGATGACGTCAAATGTAACGTGTGCAATTCTGATCACTGTAACGTTGAGGTAAGTTCACGTAAACCTGACGTTTTTTTTTCTGTTGCTGACCTTTCTGACAGATTTATCCTGCGGATCGTCGTACATGTCACCGGTGCTCATCAGACGAAGGTGACGGCTGTCATACTAGCCCTAGAGAAGTCGGCGTCTGTCCACTCTATAAAGTGGATGATGAGTGTGTTGTCGAAATTGCCGGTGACACAACAAAACGTGGATGCACGTCTGAGTTCAGCTGCAACACTGAAGATCGCGAAACATGCCGAATTTGCCCAGATGACAACTGTAACGTTGCCGATCTGATCTCAACTGCTGTCGGTAAACCAGGCCAATGGCAAGACCTGCCACTCAAGTGCTACCAATGTGAGGGTGAAGCGTGTCAGTCATCTCTGGGATCTGTTAACTCGTGCAACGGCAATAACCTACAAAACTGCGTGACAGTGTTTGACGCTTCAGGAGTGGTGGTCAAGCGAGGCTGTAGCGATGACGTTTCAGAATCACATGGAGATTACTGTGACGTCAACAGCGGTAGATGTCAGACGTGTAAGTCATCAGCTTGTAACAATGTCGCAAGTCTGGAGAATTATGTTGACTGTATCTTCTGTGACACAACAACGAACCCGAACTGTGTACTCAATCCCAGTGAGATTCCAAGGACCAGACAGTGCAACCAACAGTGCATGGTAGCTCTGTACCCAAAATCTTCAGAAGACGACCCATCGTATGGTCTCACCAGGTCCTGTCTCGATGACAAGGAGTCGACTGAGGGAGAGTTATGTGCGGGTGGTACTGGGGACTACTGTCAGGCGTGCGTCGGGGCGAAATGCAATAACTACGCATTCCCCAATAAACGTCACCAGTGCTGGAATTGTCGCGGCGAGGATTGTGAAGATGCCACGCCGCAGGACTGTGTGTTCTACCACCCTGCCGATCAGTGTTACATTTTGTTCGACAATAATAGTGATATTGTTGCCATGGGCTGTCGAAGTGAGTACGAGCGAGCGACAGTGACAGGACTAATTCAGACGCAAAATCTACTATTGTGTGATGGAGAGAGGTGTAATTCGTACGACACAATTCCAAATCCACAAGACTGCATCGTTTGCGATTCAGCGGTCGATCCAAGATGTGCAACCAACCCAAATTTGATTGCCAATGCTACGACATGCTCATCCCTTCCTTACACCGGTTGTTTCACTCGAATCAATGGCGGTAAGTGTGTGAGCACATCTTTGGTTTCACTTTCTTAATATTTCTGTGTGTTTATAGATGGCGACACTTTACGTGGGTGTCAGTCGGAGTTGTCAAGCAGCGATTTCTATGGCTGCCACACCGATTCCGATTCAGCGTGTAGCACGTGTGCTGGTAATAAGTGCAATGTTGACGTCTTCCCATCAAATCGAATCACATGTCATCGCTGCAATTCAACAGATAATGTAAATTGTGCTGCATCGCCACAAAGTATTGCGATTTGTCCGAAAATCCCCGCCGGAGAGTCATGTGTAGTGGCCTACATCGACGGTGTGACGCATCGTGGTTGTTCGTCCGAATTGTCATGTGACGTGTCAAACAAAAATACTTGTCGCGTCTGCAATGACTCCAATTGTAACACTCACAATCTTGAGTACGTAGCGAAGGATGGCGAACCGGGCAGATGGCAAGATCCCCCCATCAATTGCTTCACTTGTAAGGGCGATGACTGCAAAGACTCGCTGGGTCTGTTACAAATGTGCGAGAACAACAAGCTTCAGAATTGTATGACAGTTTTTGACGCCAATGGCGAAGTTATTCAGCGCGGCTGTAGCGATTCTGTTGCCGAGGATCAGGAGGAATGGTGCGAGAAGAATTTGGACAAATGCTATCGTTGCAATTCGAATGGATGCAATCTGGCTGTCAAATTGGATGAATACATCGAGTGCCTTTCATGTGACACTGCATCCGATGCGTCATGTGTCCGTGATCCAATATCTGTCACGCAAACGAGAAAGTGCTATAAATCGTGCATAACCGCGCTGTTCCCTCGATCAACAGAAAGCGATCCGTCCTACGATACTGCAAGAACATGCATGGATGACAAGGACCCTGATGACAGGGAAACCTGTCAAGCGGGTACAGAAGCTTTCTGTAAGTCTTGTGACAGCGGCAAGTGTAATGTGGACCAAATGCCGGCGGACCGTCGAAGTTGTTACCATTGTTCAGGTGACGGCTGCCAGCTGCCAGAGGAGCAGCTCTGCACAGGCTATAGGGCCAACGATCAGTGCTTCTACATGTTTGATGAGATGCGAACAGTGGTCGAAATGGGTTGCAGGAGTGATCTTACTATAGACCAGTCGAATGAGCTGGTTAAGGCGAAGCGACTGCTTCTCTGCGATGGCGATAACTGCAATGACATGAGCGCGTTGCCCACTAGCCAGTCGTGCGCCTTGTGCAACTCACGGACCGATGTCAGGTGTGCCGTGAACCCGTCAGCTGTGACAAGTACCACCAGTTGCAGTGCACTGCCGTACACTGGGTGCTACTCTAGGGTTTTAAACGGTGAGTACAATTGAATGGCCAACTGAAGAGTTTTGTAAATTTTTGTTTCGTAGATGGCGCCACTGAAAGAGGATGCATATCTAGTTTGCTGGGTAATGACTTCTTTGACTGTCACATCGGAAACTCGACTACATGCACAGCCTGTTCTGGTGCTAGCTGTAACAAGGAGGTTTACCCAAGAGATCGTTTGTCGTGCCACATCTGTGACTCATCATCCAACTCGAACTGTGAAGCGTCGCCTAGTAGCATCTCCATCTGTCCCACATACGATGACGACGAATCATGTGTCACATCGTTCGCTGCTGGAATAACAACCAGAGACTGTGGAACCACACTCCAATGTGATGTAAATAACGGCAGAATCTGTAGGGTATGTACCTCGGATGGTTGCAACACCATTGATCTGGCCGCCAAGCAGGACGACAACTTTGGCAAATGGCAAGATCTTCCACTGAAGTGCTTCCACTGCTCGGGGGCGGACTGTCAAGCGGAACTCGGCGAAGCCGCATCGTGTGAGAACAACAATGAACAGGACTGCTCGACAGTATTCAACGCCGAAGGAGTCGTGATTCGACGTGGATGCAACGATCTGGTTGACGCTGAATACGAGGACTATTGCGATGCTAACTCTGGTCGCTGCTTCAATTGCAAGTCGAACGAATGCAACACAGCAACTGCACTGAGTGAGTTCACCGAATGTATATCCTGCGACACGAACAAGGACAAGACCTGCGTGGCTAACCCACTGACATCATCCCATAAGAGCAGACAATGTCAAGGCGGCTGCATGGTAGCTCTGTACCCATCAGACTCAAGCGCAAAGCCCGCTTACGACTTAATTCGGACTTGCCTCAATGATAAGGACCAGAAAGATCAGGCGTCGTGTTCTACTGGAGCGGATGGCTCCTGTAAGGCCTGCATCGGATCCAAATGCAACACTTACGACTTGCCCGAGAACCGACTGCGTTGTTACTCGTGCCAGGGTGATAGCTGCGAAGATCCCTTGTCCGAACAGTGTCCTCTGTACAAGGAGGGCGATCAGTGTTTCGTTAAGTTTGACAACACAAGCACTATCACCGAGATGGGATGCTTGAGTGAATTCCGCGGTCAGGAGATAATCGACATTCTCAAGACTAAACTTGTTTTCATGTGCGAGGGTGACAACTGCAACTCTCTAGACAAGTTGCCTAGCCCCAAGCAGTGCACAATCTGTGACTCCACGACTGACGCAAAGTGCGCCGTAAATCCAGCCTCTGTCGGAACTGTCGGCACCTGCAGTCAACTGCCATACCCGCACTGTGCCACCAAGATTACCACTGGTAAGTCACGTATTGCACTTATGCGTATTCTGCAGTTCACCTGCTGTCTCAGTCTCAGTGACGTAATTCACTAACTATTCCGCATCTGACTTTCAGGTGGCACTACGCAAAGGCTTTGCCTTGCTGACTTGGATGAGGATCAGTTCGCCCAGTGTATCCTATCAGGAGGTGAGACCTGCACACACTGCCTTGGCGATGGATGTAACCGACAGGTATGTTCTCTTTGACAATACTTGGAGCCACAATTTTTTAACCACAGTTCCCTTACAGATCTTCCCAAAGAACCGTCTGCAGTGCTATGACTGCAGCTCTGATATCGATCCCGAATGTGAATCCCTACCAACACTCAAAACTCCGTGTCTTTACGTTAGTGACAGCGAAAAGTGTGTCACAGCTCTGGGTGGTAATGTCACCGAACGCGGGTGCAGTTCTTCACTCCTCTGCGACAGCTCCGACAAAAGTACTTGCCGCCACTGCTCTTCCACCGGTTGCAATACTCTGGACCTCGCCAATCGCGTCGATGATGGAAACCATGGCATGTGGCAAGAACTACCTCTGAGATGTCACGCATGCACTGGAGAGCAATGCACGTACTCATTGGGGCCTGCCTTCGCCTGCGAATTTGGCGATCAACAGGATTGTGTGACCGTATTCGACGAAGACGGTGAGGTGACTCGTCGTGGATGCCAATATGACGTCGAGGACACAGATGACCTCTACTGCCGACAGAATCCCGAAAGATGCATAACTTGCAAATCAAACGAGTGCAATGACGCCTGGGAGATGAGCGAATATGATGATTGTATTTACTGTAACTCCGAAACTGACTCGTCATGTGTGTCCCATCCCAGCCAACCTGGTTTCGCAACCAGAAAGTGTCAAAAAGGTTGTATGGCGGCCGCATTCACAGCTGAGAATGGAACAACTCAAGTGATCCGCACATGTCTGAATGATAAGGATATTCAAGATCAATATGTGTGCAGTACGGACGAATCTACATGCTCGAGCTGCACGGGCGAGAAATGTAACTACTTTAACTATCCCAAAGACCGCTTGACATGTCACATTTGCCAGGGCGACGATTGTTCAAACTCTGTAGCCGAACACTGTTTGGCGTACGAGACAGGAGACACCTGTTTCGCCAAATACGAGAACGGAAAGGTGGATCAAGCTGGATGCTCTAGTGCTGTCAACAAAACTGTCATCGAAAACTGGAAGCAGGAAGGCAAACTCTACACATGCGAGGGTGACAGTTGCAATTCGCCAGACAAACTGCCTGCCCCACAATCCTGCATCACATGTGACAGTAGCAAAAATGTCGAGTGTGCCACAAATCCATCGGCTGTCACAGAAACACTTCTCTGCACTGGACCCGTTACTTCGTGCTTCTCGAACATTACAAATGGAGCGACTCATCGTGGTTGCTTGCAATCGCTGATTATCAGCCAACAAACTGCCTGTCAGGCAGGAGGCGCCTCATTGTGCGAAGTATGTTCTGGGGACAAGTGCAATTCAGAGGTAAGTTATATTATTTTCGACATCTAATCAATGTGCTGACGTTTCTTTTTTAATGTATTGTATAGGTCCATCCAAAAGACAGAATTTCTTGTCACATCTGCAATTCAAAAACCGATGACAATTGCAGGGCTAAGCCGGAAGCGCTTTCCGTTTGTCCAACCTACTTGGTGGGGGATCAGTGTGTTGTCAAAGTGACAACTTCCCCTGAACGCCTAACTGAACGTGGCTGCTATTCGGACTTGCAATGTGACGCAACGGATAGTGCTCATTGTAGTATTTGTAACACAAACGCATGTAACGTCCAACAGTTGGACAATGGTGCATATACCATTATTGCCAACAATATTCTGTTAACATTACTGGTGGCAGTTGTCGGTTTGATTGGTGTCCATAGCAAGTTGTTCTAAGAGACGACAAAACAAAACATAGAATAACTGATTTTTTTGTTAGTAGGAACATCCACACTAATCCTAGACTGTCATTGTATATTATCATATAATATATGTAATAGTTGTAGTTTAAAACGAAATCGCCATGTAATTTAAGCTAAAAGAAACAAACAAACATTATTTAATAAACGAAATCGAAACGAAATGTATAAGAAAACATGTGTACGGCGATTTTAGTTATTTGGCAGCACTGAAATGGGGAGAAAACGTATTCAAGCCGTAGCCTTGGGTAAGGTATTAGACGCATTTTCTCCTACCCGATACGTAGCGCATTATAGAAAACATTAACAACATAATATTAATATAGTTCCCATATTTTGTTGCTGTAATGGTAACGTCACTTTTAACTCTTTTTCGTACTTGATTTAGTGCCGTTACACTCTTGTACGGAGAACGTAAGATTTGCTGTTGTGAATTGGGTATGGGAAAATGCGTTTCTTATTTCTTGCAGGTTCTCATAAAAATTGTCAGAAAAACAGACAATTACCATAGTTGCAGGCATTTTTTTAAATAATTAAAAAAGGTTTACTACTACATTTTTGAATTAACACTCTATTCGTCCGGGTACTTTTTTGCTAACGTTAAATTACTAAGCAAATCGTAACAAACGATAAATGAGAGAGAAACCCATTTCCCCGGCTTACAGAAAAATGATAAGTTAAAACTGACAACTAAGTGACATCTCAAAAGTTTGACAAGTAAAACTCAATTTCTCAAAATGGGGACGTTCGGAATCCTAGTTTAGTATGTCTGACAATTGTCTGACTAGATTTGTTTCAGTTTTTATTGGCAAAGAGTCGTCACGTGTATAGTTTTTTCAGTTGGCGTTTATGGAGGGGAAGATGACAAATCTAGTCAAGAAAATCCTGCCTGCATACTCAGTTGACATTTCGAAGAGTCAAATTTAAAATGAATAGAGTGGCCGCTGCAGAATTCTGAAAAGTCAAAAACAAGCGCCGGTGAGAGAAAAAGGTTCATTTCTAAGGCTACCCTGGTAATTTAGAAATTTCGCACGATATTTAAAAACCATTACTTCGCATAAGACTATAATAGTGTTGTGATAGGCAACCGTGTTACATTTTAAATGTACTTGTTAGAAAATAACATGTTTTTTTTAATTTATGAAGGGACTTTTCCAAATAAAAAATTCCAAAATCAAACAAAGGTAACGCTGACCGCGAGAGTACAAAAACAATTCGTAGTCAACGCGTTCGGATTCAAAGTCCCGACAAATCTAGTTGACGTTTTACATAACCTAGGTATCCGAACGTCCCCAATATCACCTTCATTGAAAATTTCGAAAAAAGCTTCTAGATTAATATAAGGTACATATTTTACATGGTTAACGTCTATTTCACGATAATGCCAAAATTTATTAAAATGTTTGTACAAAAACCGGTTAGACACTTCTCTTATAAAGGGTGTTTTTTTTTTAGAGGTAAACAGTTGGCAACACTATTTAAACTGCCGGCCATTTTGACAGCTGTCAAGTGATTTTTTTTTTTAAGTTTGGTTTGGCATTTCAACATTAATAGAATAGACTTCCAAATCGTGCAAATTTATTTTGAAAATCATGGTTCTGTTCGAAATACGTATCGCGCCCTACGTCAATTTTCAGTTCAATTTGGTGTGCTTTATTTGTTAGTGGAATAATTGGTCCGTACTTCTTTAAAAACGATGCTGGCCA
Source organism: Cheilosia vernalis (assembly GCA_949126925.1). Lineage (NCBI taxonomy): Eukaryota > Metazoa > Arthropoda > Insecta > Diptera > Syrphidae > Cheilosia > Cheilosia vernalis. The sequence continues at coordinate 51,861,650 of OX421361.1, forward strand.
GAACGTTATAGTCATTGGTGACCGCTATAGAGCCATGATTACAGACTTTTTCGTTCATCAATTGAACAACCATATGATGTGCAGGAGCTGTGGTTTCAACAAGACGGGGCAACATGTCTTACAGCTCGTGAAACAATCGAAAATTGGACCTCCGGATTAGACTACATCCGAGCCAGCCATCCCGGTCATATGCCAGAAATCATATTTAAATTATAATGCCAGAAGATTATCTTTCGAAAAAAGTAAATTTCATGTCAACTTTAAAAAAGTTCTATACCTCTAAAAAAAAAAACACCCATTAGTTGGCTAAATATTTAAAATGTGACAGATTGCAAGCGTTTGACTTGGTAAAGTACGCAAATGGACCTGTTGTGTCAAAGAAACAAAACCAAAGACGCATGTTGCCAAGTTCAAATATATAAACCTACCTACACTCATGGGTACATTTTTTTGATTCTCAAAACCCAACTCTGAATGAACACAAACCGGTGTGTCAAGACTCAAGAGCATACGCCAATATGAACAATTCCAGTATGAACCAAATGCAAGAAGATAACAGTCCACTGCATGATCCATGATGCCTTCCAAAGTTTGAGCTCTAAGCTTCCAACTTACCCGATGTGGATACGCCAGATGCCAGGTGACATTAAACTTGGCTCCTGATGGTATTGACGTGCGGATTGAACCTGCAAAAATAAAAAAAAATAAAAACAAATAAATAAAACTCCATTGCAAATGCGCCGTCTAAATTTAGCTATAGAAAAAATATTTTTAACATTCTTGCGTGAGCCGCCGTTATTTGACCGAAAAGTAGAGCAAATTTAATTGAAACAACTATACAAGATTGCATGTATTTGAGCAGTTTTTCAATCCGATTTAAATACCTACTAGATTACCACCTCTGCTACAACAACTCATGTGTGTGTATATGAACATTCCAATTAAGCCCACCACATCTCGGAGACTGTTCGACTAGAAGCGATAGCGATACACAAAAACCGGACTCGCTTTGGCTGTAATTCAAAACCTGGTAAGTTGATCATTGATCTTGAAATTGAGTAAACAAAAACAACAACAACAACTGGGGATTTGCTTTTAGTCGGTCATATTAGAACGAGCAAACGCGCAAGCACCTTGTGACTGATTCCTCCGCCTATATCTACTATAGCCAGCAGGTGTTCTGTCATGCGTTACTCCACTCGATTGGAGATTAAATATCCGAAGGAATTCAGTTGGCCTAACTGTTCAATTAATTGTGAAATTATTGCCATCTCAATGGGAGTGCCCTAGAAACTACTTAAATTTGATGATGACATCTGTCATCTGTCAGATTTTGATGAAGTTAAAGAAATGCGACTTTGACTGATGCAACTCCACTGTGAATGTCATTTGAACCACGAATTACCACAATCAACTATCAGATCTTATCAATAATTGTGAAACAACCTTAAGAAACGCTGAGGACCCGGAACGTTTATGCGATCCGGTTACGCATAGAAATCCATAACTGATAACGAGTTTGCGCGATGAATGCGACGAGCTAAAAGTGAAAGCTTTCACTTAAGTTGACCAAACCAAGTACGCGTATGAGTACGTGTACTGGCACAAGCTGTGTCTGTTGCACTGAACAGTGGACGCTGGACGGTGCACATTCGGACAGTTAGGGTGGTAATAAAACAAAAATGAAATGTATCGTTTCTCCGCGAGCGTGTAATAAACGCATGCTAGTGCCTAGATACGTAAGTGGATATATGCAATGGACAGGGACACGTTTTGGTGGAATAACGTTTTTTTTTTTTTTTTCTGCTTCAACACAGTGCAATTAACTTCCAGTTTCAGATGTAGCTACGCATACCTCAGGAGAAGTTTTGGGTAATACTTGTTATTTACGAGTTGCCTTTGGGTAGATATGAAATGGCACGTCCGGCGTGCGGTGCACCTAACTCAATTGAATATTGTTTTCGTACAGAAGATGCGATTTTGGTCAAAAGTTTAAATAATTATGGGTCTTGGGAGCTGAAGAAAGATAAATCTTCTTTTCGCAGGAAATATGATTTTTTAACTAGGACGTAGATCGAATAATGTTTTGCAAACAGGTTGATGTTGCGTAGGTATATCTGGAATACTTGCAATTTGCGATAAGAAACGTAATAAATGAAAGTATAAGATCGCAGTTAATATTATTTAAGGCTGATAGCAGACGAATCGCCGGACAGGAGAAATCAGCTTATCACACGAGCATATAGGTATAGCGTCCCATCATTTCAGGCTGCACCTAAGCAAATTCAATTGAGATGTTGTGAAACTTGTGCTAGGTCTCTGTCGCAGTCAGTGACAGACTATTTTGGTGGGAGAATATCTACGCTAAGAAGTATATGAAGTATGTCAAGTAAATTTTCAAAATGGCGTTAATTCTTGACGCTGCATATGATCAAATTATTTGTCTGTTTGTTTGTATGTGGATGCGTAGGCGTACTCTTTCCGTAAATTTTCAGATGATTATCGACGAAACGATTCGGGTAGAATATAACTTATTGTCATCAAAGTTTTGATATCGTCCAGACGATAATTGTCGTAAGGAACGTGCCCCGAGATCTTTGTCGGAAGTTCGCAGTAAAGTGAACAGAAAAAAACTTTTGTATTTTCTTGGATCGAACCTGAGAAACCTCGCTCTGTAGGACAAATTGAAGAGAAAAAGGGCACTTCCAGGTCAATTCGTAACGCGGCAGAAGTGTCAGGGATATTTTTAAAGAATTGCCTTGAACTCACCAACACGCAATCCAAAAAAATTGTCGGAAAAATGTGTGTTGTGTTTTCGAAACAAGAGCATTTGAGCATTGAGCATTTTCCAATTTAAGCGTGCGAATATTAACTTTAATTTAAATAAGTTCTTTTGGTTTATTAAAATATAAATATTTTTTTTCGAAAACAGCAAAAAAGGAGCAACAGAAAACCAGATCTCACATAATACGGTGTCTACCACTACCACAATTACAAAAGTGATACAACGAATTTCATTTATGAGAGAGTAATTCTAAATTTCGGGGCAATTCTCTCAGATCTTCAATGAAAAACGCCATAAGAGCAGCGTTCCCTCCCCTGTCGTTAGGCAGGGAGGGGAGTTCTCATTGCGGTAAAAATTGGTACTCAAATGGGCCTGAAGGTAGTACGCAATAATGTACCTAAACAAAACGGCTTTATGGTATTTTTCAATTAGAATCGGAAATTTGTTTAACAAAATTCACTACTATACATTTTCATGATAGCACTTTTTAAGTAGTTCTTCAGCTCCAATTAACATGTATTTTGTAGTTTAAGTCTGTTGTTACAAACAATTTTTTGAAAATTTGGAAAATAAGAAATGAGTTATTGATATGCAATTATAAAAAGTAGTACGCGGCGATCCAAAGTAGTATCGTACTCAGTTAGAAAAAATGTACTCAAAATACTTCTCTTATGCAGGGAACGCTGCATAAGAGAAGTATTAACCTACACATTTCATTGCTGCATTGTAAGAAAACTTTTCGATACGTCCGGCTTAAAGAGCTGCTGTGAAGTTTGAACCAATTTAAAGCTTTTGCAACTTATTTTCTGCATCTGCTTTTTACCTACCTACTTAACTTAATGTTGCGCAGTAAATTAATAAAAAAACAAATTTTCTAATAGTGGGTAAAAGTAAAACAAATTTTGATTTGAAAAGGCAAAAACTTTTATTTTAAGCCCACAGACTTGTGGCGTACCTGAGCACTGTCAAAGCTGAAACACGAAACAGCAAACTAATCCATGTCTCGCTCCTTTTGAATTGAATCTAAATAATTTCTGTTTTTTCACCATCTTGTGCGCGTTGCGTTTTACCCAGCAAAGTGGACAGATGGATTTTTCCTTCTACTCGTTTTTGCAGAGTTTAATTTATTTTAAATTTAAATAAACTGACGAGTTTTATGAAACTGCACCAAAGGAACAAACAAGCAGCCCCATAAACTACTGGCACCGTAGATGGCGTTCTACATCTCAACTCCGCAACTGGCAGCTTACTTAAAACTTACGTAAATCCTGTGTTTTTTTTTTTATTGTTATATTTGACAGCCATGTTTTTTTCGAATTTGGTCCAAAAATTAAGATTCCAATGGCTAAACCGACAGAAATATCATAAATTTTGAAGATTGGTCCATTTTTGTTATACGACTTAAAACAAACATCCTATCTCAGCCATGGCAAAGTACAACAATGTCACCTCCTCCAAGTCAGTCTGAAATTATGCAAGCGTTTACCAGTGAATCCTAAAGGATCATTCACATGAGAGCGACCAACTACCTACGAACGAACGAATATTCGCAAGTTTTGACAGTCCATTCACATGATACATTTAATTTGGTCGCAGAAACCCGCGAATCCAATGACAGTCGCCGTTATTTGTCTCTATAACATTTTGAGTTTGAGGTTAAGTTCGAACGAATGCTTTATTCGTTAGTTTGTGGAACGCGAATTGAATGATGTGGATTGTGAATAAACTTTGACAATTCGCGCCAAGGGTGTATTTTGCAATTCGAAATTTCGTTATTTTAACTGTTTATTAACATGTTTTCTTAATACATTTTGATGGGATAATTAACTATCCTCCTCTTGGAATAGTAAAATGTACAATTTTCTGTTCATAAATGCATCAAAAGTGGTTTGTTCGCATTTCAGCAATTCGTTCGCTCGCACTCATGTGAATAGTCCTTAACTTAGATATTTTTGTTGATTTATAGCTGTCGACACGTATTTTGGTCGGCCATCTTGCTTACGTTGTAGGAATTATGGGAAAGCTCTGTATGGTGATATTTTTATAGCAATGACTTACGATATTTTGCTTTCCTATGAAACAAAATGGCTTCCGGTAGTGATGAACGGACAATTATTTATTTATTTCTTATAACTGATTGATGAATAATTGTTGGTTTAGTCTGCTTAAACTAATTACCACTCTTATTTTACATGTTTTAAATCGGAAATATAAATACGGCGTTGACAATTGACAACCCCTTAATGCAAAAGTCAATAAATATCTATTACAATGACTTGTCCGATCGCTACATCGAACCATATGACGTATTGCATTTATTAATCAATCAGTTGATGACACGAGCGCCATTAATAACCAAAAATATAAACTAAAAGAAGAACCATAAATAAATATCGTAAAGCCCAACGGCTTTGATTAGGTATATTTTATTTTATAGCTAATGGTTTGGCTTCTGTTTATCAATAACTCGTTGGATGGACAGATTCGTGTCCGTAAAATGAGATATTTTTTAACGCATTGAGAAGACTATTGATATTTGGAACTTAAAAAGTAGAAAGAAATTGTTTTTGACAGCTATAGACTTAGCTCCGTATGAGTAAACGCTGTGTAATAGTTATCAACTGGTTGTTTTGCAGTTAAGTCAAATTTTTGCATGCTTGATAGCTAACTTATGTGCACACTTTTTTATATATCCGAGGGATAAAGTTTAAGCAGTAATGCGGACTTATGGAACTGATAGTATATGAACCGCAGCATTTATTAATTGACACATAGAATAAGATAACAGCCCATGACTTGCAAATATAAGAAAATCGATTAAAAAACCTTACTAATCCATTCACAATTGGAGACCATAACACATAAACCAAAGCAAAATTCGGATCAACAGGAGCATCATGCGAAATTTTGACATTCCATTTCCATACGTCAAAAGCTATGTGCCACAATCCATAATAGCTTCCACTATCGTTAGTACCTACCTATAGGTACCCACTTACAGCGCGTTTCTACTGCCTCCCTGCTGGGCGATAACTCACTTACAAATTAGTTTCAAGAAACATTAGCTGCTCCTGCTGTGCGTATTTTAATTTCTCAACACTAATAGCCATCTTTACAAGTGATTTTTACTAACTTTGCTGCAGCATGTTGCAAAATGTCTCACAGATTCCCCTTGCCATAATTACTCTCTAGCGATTGCTATGTAGCGTATATTTCCGCATTCCACCCTGCTCATGTTTCCTAATAATTACTTAGGGTCATAGCCCCATAACTTGGCTTTTATTTTGAGCGCACAAACAAACGTCAAATATAACAGCAATAGACTGACTGAAATCCAATCAATCTGTTTAGAGAAAGAGAGAGACAGCTCAAATGAAATCCATTGCAGGCGGTTTCGAAGTCGGACAAGTTAAGTTGTACGGACATACGTACCGTCCATCGGTGTGGTAACGATGGCGGCCCTATTGTGTTACGAGAAATGGGCGTAGTGCGCTTCGGTTGGCTTACCAACGAGTGATAGCGGTAAATACGAGGAAGAGACTCGATATTGGCCACCTTTGGCTTACTTTAACCCAAACAACACAGCATAGCAACCACCAACAACTATAATCATTATCAGCACTCAGCAGCCGCATCAACCTGTTAGCCAATTGATTGGGAACGCTTATTAACGACGCAGTGGTCAAGTGGTTCAGATGCGCAATCTGTATAATGGTTTTCTTATACAGAGCTATTGGGATTGGGATGTATTTCAACCTTCAGGGTCTGGTACAACTGTTAAAGTTTAAGTCCTCAAAAGATATTTATCTGAGGTTTACTGTTCTTTTTGTCCAGTTGCGGTCTTGATCAATTGACGGTCGTTTGCATTGGAATGAACGGCAACAGTCTGTTGTACTGTTTTGTATATAAGAAATTCGAATTGAAACTTTGAATTGGCTATCAAGAATTATATGAGAAAGTCAAGTGTCAATCTGACTTTTTATGGAAATACTACTCATATCCGTATGTAGGTACAGGCCGGAGGTTATCGACGGCCTGATGTGTTGCTTCCTTTTTAATGAATATTTTGAGAAAGAGCTATATAATAACAAAAACTTGTTTTATAGTACATGCCCGTTATTAACCTTAAGCATCTTGACATTTTCGTACAGGAAGCTGTAAAAAGTGCTGTTCTAAAAGGTGGAGACTCAGGCTAATGGTGGCTGATCTCGCGCAAACTCTAAATAAATACACGTTGCGACGTTAGATGATCAGTACTTCCCACGACTGTCAAAAACAAACTGACAAATGACAGTTAAACTTAAATGACAGCCGAATTAAATCGGTCTTGAAAAGAAAGAGAGAATACACTTACCCGTTTTCGATCGTTCAATCAGCTGTTCTGCTGAACTGCTGAATATTACAAAAAGGGATGTTTGTTTTAACAACCCAACGATTGGAAGTCGTTCTCGCGGTGTTTTCGTGGAAAACGACTTAAACTAAATTGATTGAAATTAAATTAAATTGAAAAAAATGATTATATAATTTCTTGAGTACCCAGGTTGCTGGGAACTAAAAAATTAAGTAAAGGTCCGTTCACTTTCAAAGATTCAATATCAATATTAAATAAAATTTTCTTTTTAGTAACAGCTGTCTTCGATTTATATTTTGTAGGTTGTAGCTTTTAAAGTTTTTTCCAACACTAATCGTTTCGTAAACTGAAATGTGTATGGAAAAACTTCTGTTTTCGATGTGTGTTTTCGCGAAAACACAGCTTAGTGTGAATAGGGTATAAGGTTATGTTGAATTGACTGTATCACGGCGAGCCTACTCTTAAACACATATTTTGGAATCTTGTTGGATAGGTCATGGTCGACGAACGGACAGTTTTATACATGATCCAGAGACTTCTCAGGACAGTTATACTCTTGTTTGTCATAAAAGGAGGGGTGAAAAAAAAATCTTCCAGCGTAGTTTGTGCATTTTCGAATCCCGGGGATAAAAAAAACTTTTTACATCCCTCACTTTGTGATCTGACACTACAAGCTGAGCCTATGCGCCCTACCGCGAATACGTCTATAAATTATATAAATTAGCTCTTAGCTCTTGTATACGGGAATCATGACAGGAAGCCCGATGATAACGCCATCTAGGGATACAGTTTCGTGTTGCAACTCAAAAACCATTATTAGTGCGGCGAAAATCAAAACATGTCATATTTTTATGGAAGGAATCAAGGAATTTATTTGACCTTGTGTTAGTTGTCATGTCGCACGCGGACGGGAAGTTGGGTAGCTGTCATTTTGTAATAATTTTTTGAAACTTACCCCAGTAATCCTGGGATCCTGGAGGTACGGGAATTTCTGTCTCGATCGGTTGCTATAATCGTTATGAAATGGAGTTATTGTATGGAAAAATACTTTTTAGTTAACAAAATGGCTTTGAAGTTCTGGCCAGCAGGATGTACAGCGGTGGTAGCCATGTTCCTTTTCACACAGACGGTCAAATTCAAATTCAATTCATGTATGAATCTTTTAAATTTTTTTTTCACAGAACAAAGGTAGTGCCACCTAAAGTTTCTGTCAAAGCGATTTCCTTTGATAGTTATTGGAATGAAAAACCCTACTTTTTCCAATCGTCACTTTCGGTATGCACCTACACGGAAAAAAAAAAATTCTAAACTGGAAGTAGAAGTTTCTTAAAACAATAAAATAAAGTACGGTTATGGTCCAAGCCATTTATTTCTTGTTTTCAACATTTTCTGCGAATGATTTAAGAATGAGATTCTCTCAAAAAAAAAAATTTAGAAAATAATTCTAGATTTAAGAAAAGAATTCTTTAATATTCTCAAGAATTGTTTTCTTCCAATAAGATTTTTTTTTTCTTAAGTCGTGCATAGATTTTCTTGATCCAAGAAACTGATCGCTTAATGAGTTATGTAACATAAGAAAATTATTTCTTATATCAATAACTTTGGTCTTTGATCATGCAGAATTTTTCTTCATTCCAGAGCCGGTTTGTGCAGAATGACACTTGTAATCAAGAACTATTTTCTTATACCAAACACTTTTTCCTGAATTCCAGAACAATTATTCTTCATCCCAGAATCAAATATTTGAATGCGAATTGTCTCCCCAAGAAAATTTTTCTTACATGAAGAATTTATTTCTGGAATTTTGAAGAATCATTCTTGATTCAAAAAGTAAATTGTTAAATACGAATTTTTACCCCAAGAACTTTGTTGTTACATCAATAAACTTAAAAACCCTACTTTTTCCAATCGTCACTTTCGGTATGCACCTATATAAACAAGTGTCAAACCAGCACTGAATATGTTCCTTCTAAGGGTTTAAGGCAATGGCGAAATGTTGAGAAACATTTAGATATATGTACTACCCTTTATTTCGCAAGTTCTCAAGTCGAATTAGCTCCGATAAATCTTCTGCGACGGGAAACCAATGAATGTTCAAGTGTGTGTTCAAACTCAAACCCATCTCATTAGCAAAAGGTGCTGCCAATTACAAATTGAAGATCATTTTCGTTTGCAGTAATTAGCACGACACCATTTCGAGTGCATATTTATACATTTTCCAAATTCAAGTTTGCTACAGAATTAAATTTTTATTGCGAAAACACTTTTAATACTTGCGAAGCACTACAAATATTTATCGCCCCGAAGCTGTTGATGTACAATGTACATATACACTCATTCTCGTAAGTATTACCACTCAAAGCGATGACTCACAAAGCCGAAGGCAGAAATAATAAAAAAATGGATTATTTTTTTTTTAACAAACATTCAACAAATTAGCCAATCACGATTAACCTCATCCGGCAGCCATTTAGCCACCTGTTGAATTAAATTTCCATTCAAATTTGAGAACTTGGTTGTTCATTGCCCAGAACGCAGCAGGCAGCACCCGAATGCACATATACACTCACGCATCAAAGACTGGTAGCACCTTTGGATCCATTAGTCATGGGGGCTATCTATCGTTGGCCATCGGCGCAATGACACTTCAGTGAGCCATAAATTTATTGGATTGTCGCTTTATCGACGACACGCATTCCGGTATCTAACGAAATCAAAAATAAGTTCACGGAAGTCATTGCAAAGTGGCATTGCGCATCGCGCAGATACACAGCTACTCTCGAAATGGTATGCCAAACAGTCGGACTGCTCAATATGGTCATCTATTCAATGTTATTGAGTATCTATCATTTTATACACAGCCTTGGGGGAGCAGTCGCAATAGGTTGAATGACGGCCGGCTATCTGAAGTGAAACTAAAAGTGAATGCGCCTGTCCGTCGTAAGGTGGAACAAAGATCGAAGTCGCGCAACATTTTCGAATGAAGATGGCGGCGGCGGCGTGGTTTTAGTTGCGGAACTGTGCATGGTGTGCATGGTGCAAGTTGCAAGTACGTGAATGCAATGGCCAACGCGTAGGAAGTGTATACGATGCATTAGCTTGCAGTACGTGGAGTCTCATATCATTAACCTTAGCAAATGGCCATTTGTATTCGAACAGGAAATGTGCAGTGAAGCCGGCAGCCCATAGTGCAGTGGCGGTTGCTAATTTAGTTATTTTTGTCGTTTTTTTTTTTTCTTTATTACTACGCATCACTGATTAAGAAATTTAGCTTCGTTGCGGTCGTAACTGTGATGCTGGGCAATAAGCATTATTCAATACGGCACACGGTTGAATTGAAGTTACATAAGGATTCAGATTGAGATTATATTTTTCGTGGCAACTGTCCCATATATAAAATGCGGCCGGTAGTAAATTTTTAATTTCAGAGTTCCGGAGTGCAGCTTACTGTCATTTTGACATGTAACATGTTTACAAGTATACGTTCCACCAGCTGTTAGATTAGATTAATTGGGGGAGATGGAATCAAGTTGTCACATCCCTGCGGTCACCAGCTGTTAGTAAAATACTTTCCAAATAGGAAATAGAATATGATTCCGAATAATCAATGGGCAAATTCAAAAATCTTGTTATAAAAGTCGACTAGATTGGTCGGTAACGTCACTTTACCTACGCCTTTCACATATACCTACGAACTGTCAACTTAGTACTCACTATACTCAGTGACTAAATTCTTGACCACATTTGCCAGTTGTCTCTCCAAAAACGTCCACTAAAAAATAATTTTTCATGTGATGGTCAATCAAAACTGAGACACAACAAGTCAGCCAGCTGTCAGACTTATTGAGTTAGATTTTTGAACGCCCCGAACATGCAGCAATTCAGCAATCCATGTCGTAACATTGGTATGATGGTGAGTGGTGACCATCAAACCGGAATTTATAATCTCAAGATTGTGTTTTTCTGTGTATACAAAAAATGTGTACAATTTATAATATTTTTGACAGATCGTGTGAACTTAATTAAAAAAACCTATTACAGAGCGTTGCGGATTCGCACAAGATATTGAACTTTTCGTGTACACAATAAAACTCACACTTGCAAAATTGGGGCCCAACCGAGCCCAAAACCGGGTTTTCGAAAACTCTCGAAAACTTCTACGAAAACAGAAGTTTTCCCATACATATTTCGGTTTTCAAAACGAGTCGTTTAAGCCCGTTTTCCACGAAAACATCACGAAAACGACTTCGAATCGTTGGGTTGTTGAAACAAACACACCTTTTGCAATAGTCAGCAAATTCAGCACAATGGCTGACCCAACAAATGTCACAACTCACAACTAAAAAACATTTTCCACAATTAATGGATGGGCTAATATTATTTTACGATCGTAATTTGTAACAGACAGCTGATTGAAACGTCAAACGAAAACTAGTTGGTAGTCGGTGTGAATGCATCGACGCGAGCCAATTAAAGAAGTACAGGATGACGAGATTCGCTGAATTCCTTGGTTTTGCTAACAACGCTTTGTTTATGGAAACTTTTATTGAGACGTAGATATTTCTAATGATGTAACCAACATGCATGTCTTGCTGGGTTTTGTATAATGAATATACTCTCGCGGGAATATTGTTCAACTGTGAACTACTTTGTATTGAATTAAATTAGCCATGTGTTTATTTAAGAATATAAACTAAACGTTTTTTTTTTCAATTAAACGCTGAACAAATTTGGGTGCTCTTTACAAAAAAAAACTTCTGCTTCTGTCAAGTTATTACTTGGTTATTACTTTTCTTTCTTGCATTGCGCGCCATCTATGTGATGTTAATTGCACTTCACTGAACTCAATTGCTTTCCAGTGAACTTGGCACCTGTAAGAAAAACACTACATCACAGAGGAATCGGCACTAGACTTATCAACACACTGAGTGCCACATTCGGGTGTGTTCTGAGAGTACACTCGACTTGTGCAGATGTAGGCAGTTGAATATTTAAATTTCGAACGAATGTATTTCTAAAAGCATCAAAACAATACCCACTGAATTGGGGATAGAAAACTGCGCTCACCTGATGATAAAATGCACTTTTCACTAAAATTATGTCTATTAAAACGTCACATATATAACATTTGACTAATTAGACTATTAACAGCTTTAGTGACATTTGTCCACCAATCGAAAAAGCTAAATAGGGCTATCGCAAATAAGTTCCGATGGAAATGTTTCCCTTGTCAGCAACGTAAATAAGATTGCTGAATAGGAAACATTCCGGGGGAAATATTATTCCCGATAGGGGTGAAAATGTAACCCGCAAAATGTGTAAGCTCCAAAGTATTTAAAACCTCATAATTCTCTGTTAATGGGGACCAAAAAACATAATCAAACCTTCAACAATTCACATCAAACCCATCAGCGTTACCTACTTACACAAAAAAAAAGAAGCAAACATACATTTCCATCCGCGAGCGGAGCTTTGGTTTGCTATTTTTCTGTTTGTAAATTCATAAATATTGATGCAAAAGAATGTCGTTTGGCTGGATTGCTGGCTATCGGAGCCAAGCTAACGGCCGTCAGGTGTGCACATTGCGTCACAAGATGACTTTTGCACACACAAACTCACAGAGCGTGCAGCTGTGGGCCACTTTGAGGTCCGTGTACAATACATGTCTCTTTTGAATGATGAAATATTCGTTCGAACCTTATGGTGGTGGCGCGGCGGTCGGCGGCACGCAAAGTGATTAGGAAGCCGTTTATAGATTTAGGAAACTGGTCACCATAAACACCGATTCGATGCGACAATGACGACAAGCAAGCCAGTTCAAGGTACGAAAAGCTATTTAGCATATTACGTTCTGCCAGATCGAAACGATAATAGATAGATAAAAATGCAAATCCAACCACGTACAGCCAAGTCAGTCACTTGACCTTTGGTTCTTATCTGCCTGAGGGGCAACCTTAACTCAATGGCTCTGGAAAGCTATCTACACACACAGGTTATAGAACATTGAAAACGATGTTAAGCTTAGAGGAATACTGAGCGGTTTTTTTTCATAATTAATTAAGAAATAGTCCCATACATGGTACTGAAGCAATTCATTAAAATCTATATAAAATCAGAGCAATTGGAATCGTTAATCAGGTATCATTACATCATGGAACATCTGTTCGGTAATTGTACTTTTTTCGATGTCCATAAAGAGCACCCGTAATGATTTGGTTGGGAATCATATATTATGGAAGCTTGCGGAATCATTGACGGCCGACAACTAATACGGACTTTTTAATTGTTGCAATGTAAGCCATGGCAGAGTATAGAAATCAATGTAAAATATGCTTGAATGACAGTAAGTGCTGGCAATTAGCAATGTCAGCTGATGTGAGGAGGGCTTTGAGGTTACACAGAAAATGATTGGAACATTTGACACAGTAATAGATTTTGGTATTGACGCGATGACATTGCATTTTATCGAAAGATATATTTCTATTACATGAACACAATGGTGACGCTGTAGTAAAACTACAAATAGTTACAAATAGTAGTAGAGCGAGTCCAGAACAATCTGTTTTGTTAGTGAAACGCATAACTAACTGTCGTAATTGGCAATGAAAATACACACAGCGCTATTGTAATAAGAACAAAATGGTGGCCAATGAATAGGCATACATACATTTTTTTAACAAATAGTTTTGGTTTATAACCTTGACGTTTAAGTAGCGAGAGAATAGCTAAACGACACCCAGAGTTATTTTAGTGCATGAATAACAAATGAAAAGAAAATATCAACTGGCGATGGCTTTCTATTGAAATTCGGAGCAGTGATTCCTTTTGTTTACGGTGTTTTTTTTTCACTGAAACGTCAAATAAATAGTTGATGGTATAAAAGTTGTTATTAATAAAAAAAAATTTATGACGTTCTCACTGAACGACCGCTCAACACTTAAGAAGATTTAGCGCTGACAGTATTTGTTGTATTTCTTTAGTCTGTTACACTTCGTCTTGATCTATTACTATATTTTTTAATCTACTTTCTTTTTCTGTACCATCATTCCCATTTCTAATCAGCAATCATATGGTTAGAAAATACATGCTGCACTGTGCGTCTGCTGGTGCTGATTGAAGCAAACACACCTTTTGAAAAATTCAGCAAAACCATTGCCGTTTCTACTGTCAGATAATATATACTGCTTTTCTTACGCCCTAAACCGGCAGCACCATTTGTCATAACTACTTTGTTAATTGTCGTTGCCCTGATTCTAATTTCTCTTTTATGTCATTGACAATAAATGGACTAGATCAAATAGCTGAATATATTTTTTTTATTATGTAGATTATGCAAATTTTAGTCTGGACGAACACTTTACAGCTAGTGAGTAGAACGTCAAACAAAATACAGATAGTGTGTAAAGTGAATACAAAGTGAATTAGGCTGAAAACAGCGAATAACGAAAAATCTAGTACAATTTGTGGTGAAATTGAAACACACCTTCGCTTTTGTACAAGAATTCGCGTAATAGGGTTTTTGAAATTCTAGAAGAGATTAAAAAAAAACATTAACAGTCGTTGCCTAAAAGAGTCAATTTGCACTGACAATTGACATGACAAAACCCACATTCAGAATCCAACTCTGTCATTGTAACCTTCAGAACATGAATAAAAGTATTTTTTTTTAATTTGCATTTAAATACGCTACACCTCTGCACTGACAATTACCCATCCAAATGTGAATCCCTCACATCGAGTGTCATATGATGCAGCTGTATACGAGAACAAATAGACTCACCATCTACTACTTACTTGCAAAAGCAAATTCCACAGCGAAAAATGTAAATGACATCCCCAACACGACAATTACCCAACCAACATCTGCCTCAGCAATGATATACTGTCATTACAATGAGTGGATAAAATAATGACTGTGCGATATAAAATCCAAAATGTGTGCCTAACTTATGAAATGTAAATACCCACGTAAGAAGCCAAACTAAAACCACCAACATAATGTCCTCCCCATCCCAAATCGCACCAAAAACAATCAAACGAAACCAAACACAAGACGCCAACAGTTCATCAAGTGGGCAAATCACCAACCCGAGGACCGCACCTTCTATGTAAATCGGTGATCCATCTGGCTGTCTAAACCGAAACTGCGACCATGTGGTCGATCTTTGAGTTGGTATCCGATTTGAATTTTTTCCATCTTTTTTTTGACGTCTTTGGGTCGTCATCCAGACATCAAGGTCGCTCAACAACTATTCTACTAGTTGCCGTCATTACATCGGAATTGGATTTGGAATTGTGTCTGATGGCCTCGAGATCTTGTAATTGCCTTTCACGCTTTCGCGCTGAAGAGCCACATCTCCAAAGATGAAAAATCCGTCTCGGTAATATGGCAATAACAATGATGTACTTTTTTATTGGATTAAAAAAACGAGAATTGATAACGTAACGACACGATGGAGTCGAGCTTCATACGAGGAACGTGTTAGCCGCGAAAGTGAAAATGACATTTCAACGGGTCTTCCGTTTTACGGCTGCCATAACCTGAGCGATGTATGGCTTTCTTTTTCATTTTAGTTTCTCTGACTCGGTGGACTCTGTTGACAGTTTTTAATTGGGCTACCTATCTGTTTGGATTTTTATTCACATTTATGACAGTTGAAGCGTGCGTTATGGACTTTGACACATTTAGTGTGTCACTTCAGTGAATTTTGTATCACTCAATCGAACACGGCAGCTTTTTGATTTGACAAATTTTTAACTGATGCTGCGCAATCATTACTAAATGATGCGGTTACGGCTTGGGGGTAAATACACAGCACATTGCAATCGAATTGATAGGTATTTACAGGTAGCCGAGTAAACGTGAAAACACGTTGCACAAGATGGCCAATTGTCGGGCGTGTGTGTAAAAGGTATGAGCTTAATTCAAGGCATCCGCACCTTGTTAGCCACTGTTGAGAAACTCTCTGAAGGTGGAGGAAATTGTTTGTTGTCTCTTCACGGAATGGGCATCTGCAGGTGGTATTACGTAATGACTGCTGTTTGCTTCCTCATTCTTTGGAGATGTTTCAATGTTTGCCTGTTGTTGGATGAGCATTTGATATTTGAATTGATAGGTATTTATATAAGTAGGTGGAGGAAGCTTATTAGTTGCCTACAGATGTTTACTTGAACAATAGGCAGAAGTGACAGCTGACGTCGTGAGCATGAGTCGAGAGGCACACCTGCAGGTTTCCTGATGTATACTTGCAGTAAACTATTTTAGGATATATTTGACATCATCTTATACGTAAGAATACAAATTACTTGCGTCTTTACAGTCCAATTGTCAGCTAAGTCCATATGCCCTATCGAATGACACACGTCGTTTAGATGGGTCATATATTTAATAGATTTGTTCTACGAAATGGGTGCTAAAGTTATGCATTATCTATAAATTGGGGACAAAAACTTATCGTACGATTACTTATTGTGACTTAAAGATTTGCTGTTTCCCACTCATAAAATTATCAACAAATTTCCTTGGTTCTAGTGTGTACCAACTGTCAAATCGCTCTCAAGTCTAGTAGATGACAATTTGGAAGTGGTATTTAGGTCCATTCGCTTACACGTATACCTTAATAGATAGTAATAAAAATAACGAGTAGCGAGTAAATTTCTCAAAGAGTTAAGCGAATATCTGCCGAATTGTAATGATTAATTTGGCAAACGGCATGTGAGAAGCAAAGAAGTAGGAGGAGGTATATGATCTAATACGTGTGATTTTGAGGAAAATTTTCGGTCTCTGCGAGCTTTTCGTTACTTTCTTTTTTGAAAGATTTGATTAAGCCAAGCGATTAGCTAAATCAATTCATATAAGTGTGGTGTTTGTTGTGCGACAAAGTGGAAGTCTTTACATGTCTTTTTTCATCAGAAAAGACAAAAAGCAGAGAATTAGAAAAAGTAACGAGTAATCATTTTTTTTTTGCTGTTAAAGAATACAAAAAATGGGCACTTTCTGGATTTGTCTGGAGAAGATGTAACCTGAACGCAAAAACTAGATTGGTCGGGAACGTCACTTTTCCTACATCAAACACATATCCGAACTGTCACTTGGTAGTCAGTCACGAATTTCTTGACTAGATTCGTCGGCTATTCCCTCCATAGACGTCAACTGACACAGCTGCTCAGATAACCGGTTTCAGCCATTCAAAACCGAGACACATCTGTGAGACAGCTCTCAGACTTACTAAACTAGGTACTTGAACGTGCCCAATAGCACGCAGTTTTTATTGATAGATCTGTTAAATGCAAACAAGTTGACAAGTGACATAAATATAACTTTTCACCAGAAGCTAGGAATGCACGATAGTTAGTGGTGAGTTAAAGTGGCTTTCAATGAGAGTTCAGAAAGGCCGGTTGTCAGCTCATCGTACCGCTTCTCGTTATTTTTACCGCCATCTTCAGTTTTATACATTTATGCCTTTTTCGACAAACTCAAGTGTAGTGCTGTTCAGCATAGAAGAGTGACAGAACTTCCCCATTTTGTCATCATTATTCTCTAACCGTATATCAATATGTATTTGCGGTTTATGATTTCGTACTTGCGCAGGATTGATTTTTATTCCACATTTTTATTGGAAATCTAACAAAATCGTGAATCCCATTTATCATTTCCCAGATATTTCCGATTTTCTCAGCCGTGCCAATTGAAATATGCTTCTTTATATAACTTTCCACGTGCTTATCCAAAGGTCATTATTCTCATTAACGTGTTTTTTTTTTCTTTTTCTCACCGAACCCGTAGCTCAAAATATCCCAATGCTTAGCTTCGATGGGCAATCGTGTTCGTAGGTGTTGCGCACCCTTGTAAATGTACAAGAGCCGTCAAATCAATGTCTCAGTTAACACCCAGCTCAGTTTTGTTAAATTTGTCCAAGTTTTGATTTGAAGAGGAAAAGTGAATCGCTCACTGACTTCTCCGTTGGACTTAAATTATTAAAAAAAAAAACACACACACACATATCTATATACGTATAATACCAGAAATAATTTACGATTATAACTGAACCCGTCCTCGATGCAATATCCAACGCTAAAGAGTTCGCCGCATTGACCTGAAATGTTGAACTGAATTTCAACACTTTCTTCTGAGGTATTGTTTCCACATTGGATTTTCCATTTTCTCACTCTTTTCCTTGCCTTTTTGGTGTGCTTCATTCACAGTGTTTCCATGTTGCACCGCAGCCGCAACAGTCCGACAGTAGTAGAAGTGTTAATGTGTTTGGTTGTATTTATTTATTATTTTTCATTTTTATATTACGCAATTGGAGTCGATCCAATGAATGGGTATGGACTTTTGGCTCTAAGCACCTGTCATTTAACAGTATTTTGCTGGTTAATTGTGCTGCACTGATGAGCTTAACAAATTACCTAAGCGAAACTGCGCAATTAATTACAGCTTTATATGCACGTTGAAGGAAACAAATTAAAAACGCACACAATATTGCAAGGTGGAGATGGTGATTATTTAGCTTAACCTTAGGTGTCAATGGTGAGTATTTATTGGGCGTTGTGAAGGTTCGATTTGATGAAAGTTTTTAATTTAAGCGGGCATCAAATTTGCCGTCAGTCGAATTCGAAAATGCACCTCCAAAGATTAGTTGATGTGAAACATGCAGTCGAAATCCCAGTTTGTTCCCAAAGTGCAATTGCATTTCAGTGGAACGAATGTGTTCCACTATGTTAAACTGACAGTAGGAAAGGATCTGATGATGATGCCCGGCTTAATGCACACCGATAAGTTCATTCAAGTAAAGGCACTCGCCAAATTATTCAGACACCGCACCAGCTAAATGATAACTAGTTAAATTCATTGATTGTAATCGCTAAACATTTGCATGCAATTAATGCTACTCATTTAATTTCGAAATAAAAGTCGCAACTTCAAAGCTTTTGGTTCAAGCTTAATTGTTTCTGTTCGTTTTTTTTTTTTTTTTGTTTGCTTCCAATAAACAAGTTTACCTACTCGAAAGGGGGAAAAGCGGCTCAGGGAAGAGTTGAAGTGCACAATTACGAGTGGGCTAAGAACATTATACTACAAAAATTTATTTAATTTCTATAAAAAGAAATGATTAATTGGTGTTTTCGTAACCTTGGGGCTTCTTTTTTATTTTCGCTGGTAAGTTCTGTGGCCAAATCCGTCATGGCTGGCGATGATTCATATATATCTATACAAAAATGACCCCCGACCAGAAAGAGGATCCGACAATAGAGAATTATTAATTCCAAGAGGATTGAAGTTGTCTTACTGATGTCAGACCGTGACAAGAAAACATCGGCCTAGAATTTGTTGAGAAGATGTATTTGCTAAGTTGGTTTGTGTATAGTTTATTGTGATTTAAAATGTTCATTGGGTGAGTGAATTTCTTGGAAATTGGAATTTTCCATCATAAGATGATAGTTGTGATTCAACAAATCCTTTTGTTTAAATATATCTCCGAAATTCGGAAAGGCTCTGCAAAAATTCCGTCGTATCTACTAATTAAAAGTAATCTCTTCTCTATCCAAAGTTCGACTTCTAAGTTTAGTCGACCGAAATGTTGGAAATTGGAATTCCACACATAGACTGGAGATGGAATCGGTTGTGGAACAAAGTATGTGGACTGCAATGAAATGGCCGAATTCAGATGCCAACTTACATTTATATAGTTTCGTGCAAATATTTTAGTAGGTACCAGAAGATAATTTAAAAAAAGTATTCTATCTCAAAAACGAGTTGACGTCTAAGAACTTGACATATGCGACAGCAAAAAGGAAATAGATGTTCATACGCATCTGCCATCTGCGGGCCCTGCAGGTCTACGCAAAACTTAAAATAGTAAAGGACTATTCACATGAGAGCGAATTGCGAACTAGTTTCATTTTTAAAGTTTAAGTTCGAATAAAGTGTGACAGTTAGCGGTAAGAATTTTGAATTCGCGGGAAAACTGCTGCAGTTGTTAACTTCGTTATTTAAATCAATTCAGGCTCATGTTTTTTTTGAAACAAATAGCTATTTTTAATTCATTAATACAATTATATTGATTTTTTTGCAATTCTCATGTGAATAGTCTATAAGATAGTGAATGTGATAATATGTATAAGTATTTATCGATGGGCTATATATCAGTTGAAAAAACGTCAAGGTTTTTGACACGTGAATGACAATATACATGCTGAAGAACTAAAGTTATGATCATGAGTGGACTAAAGTTATAGTCAAAAATGTGTGGAAAGTAACTCAAATTGAGTAAAAGTAACCTGTTATGGTTACGGGAAAAATCTTTAAGCCAGCTTAAGCCAGATTACTCCGATGAAATTCTACAACGATTTTTGTTTTGCTCTCGTTGTGGACTCCCGCTGTAATTGTATCGTCGTAATTTATTTGTTTGGTTAAGGTAACTTATATTTTTTGATGTCATAAATTTAAAGTCTTACTAAAATCAGCTTAGTTGGAATTTATAGGTTATAATCTTACTCCAACTGGCTCTAATGTGAGTGGTTTCTTTCAGTTCTTCAAGGGTTAGCAGCCCCCTCCACATGGTCCATTTGTTCCATTCAAAATATTATAGCAGATATTTGTCAATAATTCGAAATTCCACGACTGTAATTCACCGACAACATACACGTCGCATTATACAGGCTACTTCGTGGGCTTTGGAGAACCCACTTATAAAATAATCTTTTGGAGGAAAACCACACCCATACGGCAGTAAATTTAGCCCAGAAATCAAATGACCGATCCAAGCAATTTGGGTAGTTTAATTATGTTACGTCATCCGCACAAATTCATTCGATTCGAGGTAACGCCAGAGGGAAAAAAGAGAAAATAAAGCAGACGGTTCATCGAGCCAGACATTTGACACAAGGTATACAAGGAAACGCGTTCATCAAACACGCTACTGCTGGCCATCTGTTGGTTTCTTTTTGTATTACACGTTATATTGACTCTAACAGCTTTTTCGCACTCAAACTTCAAAAAGTGTAATGACAGCAAAAAATGCAACTACCAAGAAGTTGTAAAAAAATCTTTCCAATAGCGAATTTAATATCTCACCAACATGTGTAATAAATATCAACAAAAAGCTGGTTTCTGCAATCCCAATTTAGTGCCTACCTCAATATGTCAGAGCGCAAGAACTCCACTAAATCATATCAATATTCGTTACAATTCAAACTGACAGCGACAACCTCCAACTGCAATGTTTGTCTATATCCACGAATACTTCAGCAAAAACATGTGTTTCATTAATTACGTGAGCTTATCTGCATCCAAAATGCAGGTCAACTTGCCTCTCGCACAAAAAACAGTCAAATCCCACACGACCCGATTGTTATTATGACGGGTGCTGCAGGCTCTTGGCAATACAAAAAACCAGACCAGTGCGGCTGTCGATACTAAAAATCTCGTTCCCACGGACTGAAATCTCTATCCGCCAGACACCGAACGAAGCAAAACACACAAAAAAAACCAACAACACGCTGCTTTCAAATCTAGTTCAATTACACTATTTCCCAAATCGCTTAAGCGGTCGGCCGCTGGATTAGGTATATACAAATAAACAGATTCAGATACAATTTATCGAAATGGACCAGGTTGCTGCTTTTTTGTTTACTACCTACCTTCTAACACTGTTTAGTTTGCAATGCGGCGCTGAAGAGAATTCCAATTCCAAGAGCGATGTGGCTCGAGGAAACCACTCCCAGCTCTAAAGTATAGGTACCGACTCCTAGTATCTACTGGTGTTGCTTTTATCAGTAATTGAAAGAAACTTCCACTTACCCTTTGGCATTCCGCATGGTCCCTTGGTTCTTGAGTTGTCCAGAAAATCCAAGTCGTATTTGCGCGCAGGTGGATACGTTAATGAGACGTGCGCCCAGATGCAGTTTACCGCACAGAGAAAGATTATCGCTATCGCGAGGAATTTAACTATTTGCCTATGCATGGTTGGTGCTTTTTTTTATATCTATTAATATATTTTTGTTTCTGTTATGGATTGCGGCACAATTGGCGATTTGAAACACGTACCGCAGCTATTCGCAACGGACAATTGACATTCAGTCGGTACAGACACACACACACACGCACACGTTGGCTTAGACAATTCAACGAAACGAAACAAAAATAAAACAAAATACGAAACTCTGATGGAAAAGATTGATATTCACTTCACTTCACGACGACAACTACAGCACTTGGTAACGAGTGGGGTTAACATTTTGAAACAGCACAGTGTTTAGCCACCGCATTTGATGCCCAAATTCGGATGTTTAATCGGGACACGGATTTGTACAAATGGCACAGGACGTATTGCGGCGTCTGAAAAGAGAGTAGAAGAAAAATTTCGAAGTTATTGACAATTTTTGTGTGAGAAGTAAGGTTAGGTAAGTGGGTTGGCGTGACAGAAGAAAACCTCTACCCGCGACAATTGGATCAATGTAGTAATGTAGTTATGCTCTAAACCACTCATAACAAAATTAGTCGAAGTTTAAAAAATAATAAGGTTTGAAATCTAGTACAATCGAGGTGATTTTCTCTACACTAGGCCTGTTTTTTTTAGCTTCGATCTCAGCAAGGCAAAGTAAAGTTAATTTTTCAGCACTCAATTACAACAACAACGAAATACTTGACACTTCCAGACTCGCAATAGTTGTTGTAATTGTGTGCTGAAAATCTACTTTACTTTGCTTTGCTGAGATCCAAGCTAAAAAAGTCACGGCTACTGTCAAACTTTGATGAGCGCAAATAACGGTACCTATACTATTGCGGCGAACATCGGTAAGAAATATAGGCTGCAGTTTGGCAAAAATTAAGCGGCGGAATAAATAAAAAAGAATGCGAACATCTAGAAGAAGCTTGTGCAAATGCATACCTACTGCAAAGTTATACGAGTTGACAGGAGAAAAACATGTGCGATTAATGGAAATTATTTGATGTTCGAAAAACTCTTACCCCGATATTAATAAAAAAAACGCTATCCGCTCTCTAACACGATAGTGACCCTATCCGTTTGTTAACTTTTCTTATTAATAAACATATCCCATCTACATATTACCTATTAGCTCTTAATCACCTAACGCACGACAGCACTACACCGAATTGTACTAAAAATTCTAGTACATCTGCCATATTTCGTTTTTCAAGCGGTTGTTGCGCTCAGAAATTCACCGATTCTCTCTCAGATTCGTTCTTGTAGAATGTTCAGATTTCACGCGTCATTCGAATATTGATGTCTTGTCATTTGCAGATGATTTATGTTCCCAGGATATATTTTATATTTAATGATTATTCGAAATGTGGACCCAAATTTATCTACACAAACTTGCAAACCTAATATAAACAAAAACCTTAACTTTTGGTATTCGTAACACCGAAAAGGATTCGAGATTTTGTAAAGTCCCTCACCCTCTCTGAGTTAAAAAGTTATCCGCTCTCTATACGCCGAATTCGGCGAGTTAAGTTATCCGCTCGTTATTGCATGTCAGTGAAACCAAACACACGTTTATTAATAGGAACTTGAAGCTAACACGTGTGTTAGTGGTAACTCGCCGCTGCTCGTCGTTTATTAATACGGGGGTTAAAGATCACGCCTTTAACATGTGGTCATTTACGAGCATAATTGACAGGTAGTCTATTTTAGATTCCACCAGAACGTTGCTCGCAAATTACCCAAACCTAACCAATCCGTCATGCTCCTCAGGGTACAATTTTGCTCCATAAATTTTGCACAAACTACTCTATATCGTGTGTGACCTTCGATTAACGTATACAAAGACAAAAAGCCAAACCACTCATAACATTTCAATCACTTCACATAATTGTTTCATATCACATTACACGTCAGTTTGTGGGCATAGAAAAACCACGAAAATGTAAATCAATTACGCAACATCTTGCTGAAACCTGCGACGCATGCTGAAGTGAAGAAAAAATGCGTACAACAATGTCGGGATAAGCATTTACCTGTGCAATTAAGTTTATGATTGCCACACGACAAGAAAGCGATGATCATCGCTCGTAATCGAAAACCGGATTCCCGACAATTCAACCTCAAGTCCCACAACACAAACAGTGGCAATAGAAAATTCATCACACACAAAGTATTCCCTAGACCACACCACCGACTGGGATGCAGACATCATAAGGGGAATACTAACTAATGTCGTTTTCCATTGGTTTCACTCGGGGATCCACTCATTCTGTAGTCCAATGGAACAAGAAAACTGCTTCTGATTGAATCCACAAGAGTATTGGTGAAATGCCAAAAAATAATCTACGGCAGCTGTCAGTCGACTTGTATAAAATACACGAACTACACTTGTGTGAGTGCTTCTTGAGTGGATTCTGACTTTAAATCCAGAAGCGAAATTCTCTCCTCAGAATCACCAGAAGAGTATTTTTTGTGCCAATGGAACGGTTTCAGAAGTGATTTTTTCGATTCCGGACTCTCCCGGACTCTTCTTTTTGCCCAATGGAAAACGACATAAGCGTGTGCCTGTCATTTTGACAGCCGCCATTCGACACGCATTTGACATACTGAATTCGAAATTGAATCAAAGAAATATTACACCGCAGCGTAACAGATCGTAAAGTGTTTTTATCTCTGCGGTTGATTTGAGAAGCACTTCAGCACTCATCTGTAAAATCGATCCATTGTCAGCCATAAATTATGTAGCTTACTTTGGTAAATTAGGTTCAATGTCAAACGGAATATAAAACAATAAACATTACTAGCGCGAAAATGGCAACAGTATCGTCTTAGATTTCCATGAATAACTGCCAAAACCAAAGCTCATTCATATTTGAATGAGGTCGTTACCACACATAAGCTAGGCGGCCATCACCACATCGAGACACCGCCACCTGCGCAATTGAAAAGATAAAGAGACCCCTGCACCTTGGTAGAAAGCAAGGATGGTCAAGTGCTGAGCAAGAGTCGATATAGTGTCGGTGACGGAGTGGTCGTCTGTCATCGACTCATCGTGTAACCTTGTCGCCAGAGGTTGCTATTTGGTGTTTCTGTTTATGCAGTCGTTTTGCCAGCGAATGCAAATGTGAATTTGAATATTTTCAATTACCAACATAATGTTACACTAATCGCTGGAAAATGTTCTCATTTGTAATACGAGTGTGCATAGACAAGTGTTTTCTTTATTTAGGACTGTCGCGCATGCCTAATGTATATTTGGCTGACAACAGACCATTGTTTCAGTGACATAGCACTGTCAGATTAAAATTACGATTTTGGAAGTTTGCCCTCGAAATGGCAACAAAGAAATTGCGAATATTTGCGTTTCATTGCTGTGTCCGTGGAATAAAGTTAACTTAATGTGGTTTTGTAACGCAAAACCTAACGACTTTATTTGTTGTTCTGCGCTGCAAAAGCTGTTGACATGAGGGTACATTTGTTTAGATTTGAAAAGCATATACAGTTGGCATTCGTAGTTTTGCGGTACTCTGCCTAGGTGGTTTTGTTAGATTTAAGATAATTGTACCAGAATTATTATAGTCGAATGCGCTGTCAAAATCGTGTCTAACTGAACAGAGCTAGCTAATTATTGTTTATGAATTAGGATTGAAGAACAAGATTCTACCGATCTGTGATTTATAAGAAGCTTTTGGTTTTGTTTTGCTTTTGAAAACTTCAAGGAACGAGTTATGTCAAATATTAGCTTGGAGTTGGAAATTACTTATTATAGATCGGCTAATAAACTTTGCACACTAAGCCGACAAACGGGAAAACATATACGAAAACAGAAGTTTCCCATACATATTTCAGTTTGCACTCGTTTTCCACGAAAACAACACGACGTCTTCCAATCGCTGGGTTGTTGAAACAAAGACACCGTTTGCAACATTCAGCAGAATGGCTGACCGAACAAACGTCACAACTTAAAATAATTTTACACAACTCATTGATGGGCTAATATTATTTTGAAATGCATGAATTTAGTGCATTTGTTTGTTAATTAATTCCAACGAAATTTGTAACCAAAAGAGTTTGCACCGACGTTCAACGACTAGTGTCTTACAGCTGATTTAAACGTCAAACAAAAACTAGTTGGTGATCGGTGTGAATGCAACGACGGCTCGGTGTGAAAAGCTTATATAAGTGAAATGTTATGTCGTTTTCCATTGGGACCACCAGAAATCTTTTTCAGATCTCAGATTTTACGTGGCGAATGGAACATGCAACGAAATTGATCTGCTTTTGTAAATGGATTAGTGTGTTATATGACAGCAATATCAGCTGTTCAAATTGCATTTGTTCTTGCAAAAAACACAAACAGATATCGACTTAAAAAATGTTTCCCCTATTGCACATACAAATGGAGTGTTTTTGGTGATTCGCAGTCTTCAGATGACGAGGAAAACTATTAAATAATATTTCCTCCTGAATTATATCCATGGCTATTAAATGTTATTTCGTTATTTTGGTTTTCACGAAACTGCCCCCATTTGTCTTCAAAGCAAGCTTCTTAAAATGACGTCAAACAGCTGTGAAAAGTATATTGGTATTGGGAGAGTGTGTGTAGATCTGAAAAAATATCGAGATCTGCAAAAAGTGCTCTGAATCGAAAAAAAGATTGATTTTTGGTCCCAATGGAACATGAAAAGTGATTTAGATCAAAAAAAAGATTGATTTTTGGTCCCAATGGAAAACCACATTAGTTTCAAGCAAACCTGCACATGGGATCACAATTACAAGCACTCTTTCCGGTTGGCAAAATGTTATTAAAATGACAAGTTACAGGGTTGTTCTAAACCACAAAACGCAGCAAAGCGTTTCCGTATTTTAGAAAAATCCGCGTTTTCTTCTACCGAATAATCAGAATCGATGACAAACCATTTGTTTTTTTTTTTTTAATTAAATTTACCTAGTCAACTGTTGCCAGACTCACAATTAATACGCTTCTCTAATTCATTAAACCAGTATCCAAACAATCAAATTATGACCCGATTCAATAGGCTTTTTATTTTTCTAAAACCTTTCCCTATTTATCACGCTTTTGTTTATGTCTTCCTTCGTAAATCAAGTAATATTCGAATTTGTTTACTATTTCAACTGTGAAAATAATAAAATCATTGGAGCATCGCGCAACAAAATATTATTATCTGTCACATACGTTCGCTAATGAACTTTCACACGCGATACGGTCGCTTCTTTGGCTAGAAAGTGCGACTCATGGCTAGCCCAAAATTAAGCTGTCGAATTACTGTGATACGAACGAATTAATAATTATCATACAGCTTCCGGCGCGGCGCTGCTACTGAATGGACACAGTTGTATATACGAGTGCCTTTGACTTAACGTCTAGCGTCTGTGTATTGGACAAACCGTAATCGGTCTAATATTTAATTAGAGCATGCTTTCTATTTTTTTTTATTATTTGTTTACTTGTGAGAAAGTGAAAACGTCTGAAGAATATTTTCCAGTGAATTTCAATTTCAATTTGAATGCATCAGACACTGCATCTCGTGTGTAGTTAAAGTTGAGCCCCACGCTCAGTACCCTCCTCCCATTGGGCAAGCTATACTATAACTCACCTTGAGTACACAGCGCATTATCAAATCAAAGCCATAATTAATCAACATTTTGATTGGGTGAACAATGTAATATAGAAAGTGACGAGACCGAAGGCCATCTCTCATCACACGTGAGGTCAAGCGACCCAGAGGCGTTACGACGAAAGTCATCCACTTTGTTGCTTGCTCGGCTGTCCGCACTTTGAAAATTGACTACAAATTGTACGGAGGAACGAGGAAGCATGGGAATTAGTAGATATGCCTGCTGAGCGCCCCCTGGAGAAGTGTCAAATTTATTTTGTAGTAGTTCGCTCTCTTATCAGAATGAATGCTGATTTTTATTGCTATTGTTGATATTATTGTTTTTATGACGACTCACTGAAAGCCGAGAAATTGTGTACGGAAATGAGACATTTTCTCACATGAATTATATAAAATGTATGTGCGGAGACGCCATGCTATGTTGGAGACACGTCTGTGCGGTAATATGCTAATGTACGCATTAAGAAATTGCTCGATTTCCATTGGCACAGACAGCACGGCGTGTTTCGTAACTTCTTGTAAGCTTTGCGTAATATAGTTGCAAGTAGGCTTCAGTTTATTAAGGTGCATGTATATTGGACTCTGCAGCGGAATATTAACATGTAATTAAAATTGACATTTGGCGCCTATCTCAATTAATTTGACAAAACTTGTGTGCGCGAAAACTATTGATCAGGGGTGGAATCGGCTAAGGTGATAGTCGATAGTTGACAATCAAAATCAAAGCTTTACGTCCACGTAAATTCACAATCGCTTTTTTGCTATCAATTTCATGTGACAGCTATTTAGGTGTCGCTTTCATACATTTATGTCATTTTCATAGGTATGCACCTCGGCTTCGATTCCAAATAAATTAAATACTTTCGTGAAAAAATAATGTTTGTTTTGGGACTGCTCGATTTACCAACTGGAATAAGGTCAACGCATGTTCCAATTGTTCCACCCATCCACAGTGATCGCTTTACGCAGAGCAAAGAAGAGTTGCTAATCGAAAACTACAATCAAAAAAGCGACAATCAACTATCACCTTAGCCGATTCCAGCTCAGATTTTGTAAAATTTTGTATCATAGCCATTATTATTTATATCTAGCTCTTGCCTTTGATTCGGAAGTATAATGCGTATATCGACTAAATTTTCTTTCTAATTGTAAGCTTTGATTAATTTCCTCGAATCAAGTTTAATATTGATTTGCTGAGATCGAAACTCAAAAAAACACGGCTAATGGTATGATCGGGTATTCCTTCTGGGCTTTATCTAATGGAATTAATAACAAAATTACAGACAATCTTGCTATAAACAAGGAAGTTCCAAAGCGACTGCGCTAATTTGACACTGATGCAAACTACTTTATTTTCATCAATCTACGCGCTGGCTGTCCAGTTGTTGTTTTTTTTTATGATTATTAATTGCCTTGTCCAATGTTGCCATAATACACCTTTGGACAGCACATATAATATAGCAAAACCTTTAGGCCAAACAGGGCATTTAAGTCAAATACACAAGTGGTGTGCTTCTGGTCATCTGACAGATAATCTGTTAATTTGCCTGTATAGCCTTACTTTAAGTACCTTTGCAACTCGGTATCAATTCATTTTACAGTCGTATATGTTATTGAACAAAAAACTACGGCAAAATGTTGCTCTAAGGTATAAAAATTAAGTTATGAACTATTAATTTTTGTTGTTCTCCTCATTTTTTTCGATGACTGTATAAAACCCTTAGAAGTGAGTATATCTTACAAACTGAATTCAAATAATGAAACCCCCGTCACTTTGGGCAACGTGCTAAGGCGCACACACAAACGTATATACACCGAGAATTCTGACAACACAGATGGAATTTGAATTAGCCTTCGTTGAGTGACAACTGAGAAAACTTGTGTGTTTACAACTGCAGTCCGATGTTGCGATAATTCACTAATACTTGTATAAAATAAGCGGCATTTTTTGTTGTTTTATTTTCATTTAGACAAATAATATGTGAACAAAAATGAAAGAAAACAGAAACCGGATTTATATGAAACAAAAATTTATACTGAATATTCTATCACAATAAAATGCAAATGAAATGTTTGGATATAGTATTGTGATTTGTGAGTATCTTGTATAAGACGAAAATACGTGCAGATAATTCTAATCGAAATGAAGGAAACATCTATCTCTATCTGTTTTTATCTGTCATCCAGTTTATAAGGATTGTGTGTATATCGATGTATTACTGTGGCAATAAGACAGAGTAGCTTAAGTCGACATAAGTGGTTTTTCAGAATTTCCATTAGGATTAATCTACAGTTTGAGAACAACTATTCTATCTCACCCCCATTTTAAAAGAGTGTTCCGTTGAAAAAATATCGTGAATTTCCTAAACACTTATGTTTTAACCAATATGCTTTGCTTTTAACAAAGCAGCTTATGTTAAGCGGTTTTCTTATGTTACATTATTTCAAAATTTTATTTTTAACAGAAAAACTTATGTCGTTTGAAGTAGGCTGAATTTGTAATTTATTTGGTTCCTTCAGTTTTTTAAAAAAATCTTATGTTCACTTAAGATGTTTTGTTAAATTCTTTATTTGATTTCATGGGCACTTATGTAAACATAAGTTGTTCTATCAAAATTAAGACAATTTTTTCTACAGAATTTTAGTATGACAGAAAAACTTAAGTAAACATAAGCTATTCTGTTGCAACACAAAATTTAAATACCTGTTACTTATGTCAACATAAGTTTGTTTTGTTGAATGCATACCAGTTTGCACTGTTCACTTAAGAGGAAAGGTTGTGTTCTTCAGTCTAAGCCAAAAGTGTTTCTTATTCAAAGTTTTTCGTGGTGAAGTAACATTAGGTTACTTACATAGTCTCAAGAATGGAACGTGCAAGAAAAATGCTGTCTATGGCATTAAAAAAGCAATCCGATAGAAATTTGGAACGGTCTACATCTACATGCAATGAAAACAATTTAGATAACTCAGGTGGTAAGTTCATATAAGATTTAAGATAAAATAGGAAATGGAACCATACCTACATATTTCTTAGGCACAAATAGAAAAGTTCAAGACATATCGGTTAATCAAGGTTTCCAGAATAACGCAAAAGAAAACGGAGGCAATGCTGGCGAAACCAAAAATACATGTTTAGATATGGAGGCAGAAGGAGAAAATTCAAAAGATTTCGATAACGACGATTCACTTGATGATCCTGATTTTTTCCCGTCTGATCCTTCGGAAATTTCCTTTGGTACAATAAATGCTGGAAGCCAAATAGAACAAAATCTTATATTTGGAGATTGCGGTTCATTATGTTCCGAAAACGACGAAGAAAATACCGAAAAAACAGCCAAACAAACAAAGAAGATGCGGAAAGAAAAAAGAAACTCCGGCCAAAGCTATATATCTACAACTGGAAAAGTTGTAAGGGAACGGACCGTACGAAGATTGGATGATTGTCGAAATAAATGTAGAGAAAAAATAACCTATGAAAATCAACAGCTTGTTTTTAAATCGTACTGGGAACTTGCTTCTTATGAGTTGAGACAAGCTTTTGTTGCCGGCTTGATTTTGGTTGACGATACCAAATTTGTAAGAAAAGAAAAGAGCCTTACCAATCCGAGAAAAAGGAAATACACCAACAAATATTTCTTGGAAATATATGGAGAAAGGGTTTCTGTTTGCCAGAAATGTTTTAGATACACCCTTTGTGAATCGGAACAGTTCATCAAAACAGTCGTTAAAAAAAAGTTGGAAGGCTTTGGGTCGTTCACAGGTGATTTGCGTGGAAAACATCCTGGTCCTAAGAAACTCGCTCCTGAAAAAGAAAATGAAATTATTCAATTTATAAAAAGTTTCCCATCCTACGAATCGCATTACACAAGACGCGATACTTCCAAAAGGTATTTGTCGAGCGATTTATCAATTGCTGAATTATTTCGGCTCTATTCAGAAAGGTATGTTCCAGTTTCACTTTCTAAGTTTTCGAAAATTTTCAACACTCTGAACTTGAGATTTAAAAAGCCAAAATTGGATGCTTGTCATAAGTGCGAAGTCTTAAAAATGAAAATTGACGTTGCTACTGAGGAAGAACGAGACAATCTTAAAAAGGAGCAAAATGATCACCATCTTGAAGCAGATTCTGCATATAAATCGAAAGCAATTGACAAATCTAAAGCTGAAAACTCCTCATCTATAAAAGTGCTAACGTTTGACTTACAACAATGTCTTCCGACGCCATTTTTGAGATCGTCAGTCTCTTTTTATAAGCGCCCATTATGGACCTATAATTTAACAGTTCATGACTGTAATACTGGAAGGCCAATATGCTATATGTGGCACGAAGCATTAGCAAACCGTGGTGGAAATGAGATCGCGTCATGTGTATTTAACCATCTTCAAAACGTTCCAGCTGAAACTCGACATGTGATTTTGTACAGTGATTGTTGCCCGGGACAGAATAAAAATTCATTTATTGCTTCAATGTTCGCTACTTTTTTACAACTGCAAAATAGTGTGGAAACGATTGATCATAAATTTCTTCTTCCGGGGCATACTCACATGGAATGCGACGTGGACCATGCCCTAATTGAAAAAAAGAAAAAGCTGACAACCGTTAAAATACATCATTCCCGGGATTGGTATCAATTCGTGAGAACAGTGGGCGTAAAAAACAAATTTGAAGTTAAGGAAATAAATCAAGATGAGATTTTTAATTTCTCAGCTGTTTCCAAAGAAAAATTTATGTGGCGAAAGGTGGACAATGACGGAGAGAGATTTTATTGGCAAAAGGTAAAGTGGATGAGGTTCACAAAAGAGTTTGGAACAGTATATTTCAAAACATCACTTAATGAAACCGAAGGTTTCAAATCGCTTAATATAAAACGCCGTGGGTTCAATTCCATCAAAATAGCAGATCTGCAGAAATGTTATTCTTCACCACTTGAAATCAATGAAAAGAAAAAGCAAGATTTATTGGATATGTTGCCATTGATTGACAATATTTATCATCCCTTTTATAAAAGTTTAAATGGCATCAATGTCGCTGACTTTCATCCCGATTTGACCGAAGATGATGAAGAAGATTAACAACCTAACGTTCAAAAAAATACTATTTTAATTCAAATCTTATATTTATAAAAAAAAACTTAATGAATTAATGAAGTACGGTTTGAGTTCCTTCAATAACATTTTTATAATTAAAATAATAAGTTAATAAAAGTTTCTAAAAATTTCCTTATGTTTTGTTTTTTTGTAATCTGCAATTCATCATAAAATCTTAAGTCGACTTAGGGACATTATAATAATTTCTGAAGGCATGACAGAAGAACTTATGTTACATAAGACATTAATTATCGCCAAATTGATTTTAGCAAAAGAACTTAACTGCTAAAAGCACTTTTTGAATACATTGTGCTTTATATATTATTAAAAATTAAACGAAAATATAACATATATTCTGTATTCTATATTTGAGCATTAAGAAATATCAAAAAAGTTCTTAAACAACAAATTTACCCAAAAACGTCAATATCTCATAAACACTTTTTTTGACATAAGCTACTCTGTCTTATTGCCACAAATATCGATATACTTGTACCCGCTGTTGTTTTGATTAAAAAACTAACAGGAATTGCAAAAGGGTCAGCTTTCAAACTAGCTGTTAT
Organism: Cheilosia vernalis; assembly: GCA_949126925.1. Taxonomy (NCBI): domain Eukaryota; kingdom Metazoa; phylum Arthropoda; class Insecta; order Diptera; family Syrphidae; genus Cheilosia; species Cheilosia vernalis. Next base: position 51,895,027 of record OX421361.1, read on the forward strand.
GGTTTGTTTGCTTTTTGACATTTAGATCGGTGTGATGCTTCCCTCCTTTTGAAGTCTACAATTAAAGGGGATATTGTTACATAAGGACAGATTTTCGGATAGATATGTGTGAAAATCTCCTCTTATTTTGACATTTGCCAGAGTGTCACTTGCCAAATGATCTCGAACGGTCTAGTCAAGTCTAAGAGTTTGATTAATCTTTATCTACTTTGCTATATTGCAATTTCTCTGTCGTTTTTGATGACAACTTGCCCAAAAACTATTCAAAGGGAGAAATGTCAAACTCAACACTTAGGTAAATCAATAAGACGAATGGATGTTTATTTTCCTTTTACTCTACAATTCTAGAATTTGAACTTTCAGTGGTTTAATTGTTGACTTTTTCTGTTTTTTTTTTTTTTTTTTTTTTTTCAATTCGACCATTTTCTTTCTTTTTTACATTCGATATCCACTAGAGATTTGTCCCAATGAAATTACTTGCCTCTCCATCATGGTTGCCAACCAAATATTCATCTCTAGCACCGTCCAAACTCCAAAGTTCTTAAAACTTTTCCATTTCTACGCTTAGAGAACGCTCTTGAAGTGCAAAGACTTAAGGTCGTAACACATTTTCAACAGAATTCAAGTTTGTAAGCTTCGTCAAGTCTCCCGGCAACTTACTTTTAGCACTTAATTTCCATAACCCATCAAACATAAAGTAGGTATTTGAAACTGTGTAGGTAGATATCGATAAAAAAAAAATAATTAAAACCCCAAGATCGCAATTATGTCCATCCCAATCGCATAATCAGAACCTGCGACTATTCAAGATTCACGTTTTCGATAGAGCAGAATAAAATTTGCATTCTATTCGAAAAAGTTTTAGCGACTAGAACCCAAACTTTTTCGGGAGAAGCCCTATATAGCAACCATACACCTACAGTACCCCCTCTGCTAATTGTCTATCAACCGGTTACGTCAAGTTTTATGTGCGCCATCTGACGTTTGCTAGGCAACTAGTTACTAGTACCTAAAACTCATTTTTATTTCACTGCCTTTTACTGCATATGTACTTCACGCATTTGAACATTTTTATACAAGAATAGGAGTATTCAGTATTGTGACGGCTTCTACGGAACCCCATTTCAACTTTTTGACAGTCGACAGCTATAAATTTGCCTCGATAGCCGCGAAACCCAGATTCAACAGATCCATCTTCAGCAGGGCGTTAAGATTTTGCACATTCCATCGCACATCGCCGATTGGCATCGCGTATAGGCCACAATCTTGTTATAAAATTGTAAACAAATATGTGTGTGCATACCTAAGCCAAAACAAAAACAAGTTAGATATTCTTGTATAATTCATATTGAAGAATTATGAATTAGCATTCACGAATCACGATTCACCTGCGCGTTCGCATTCAGCAAAACACTCTCTCTCGACCGCTCGCTCCTGCTATAACTGAGAACTGACAAGTTAGTCGGTCGGAAAGTGAAGGCAGTAAGCCAGCAAGACACCATTGAAATGTGCGAACCGATTGGAATTGTTTATTTTCATATTTGACATAGAAATAGCTTGTCTATATATGTGGTCACTACCTATACATGCTATAGGTAGGCCCCTTTATATATGTTATGTAGCAAAAATGTATTTCCCAACCTGAGTGTAGGTTTATTTTGTGTGTGGAATTAATTATAAATTTTTTTTTATTTTTTTGTTCAAAGAATGCAGATTAACTGGTTTCTTTGCGGTGTTGTGTTAAATCGATATGAATGAGTTTTTCTAAGTTTTAGCAAGAAAATATTTTGTACTAGATGCACAATGCACATGCATAAGCATATACTACACAGGTGTCGGAATACAGTACAGACGAACACTTGTGTTCACTTTTAGTTCTTGGCTAATTGAAATTTCTTTCGTAATTGAGTGAATTAGCGAAGCGGATTCTTTTTTGTGTTTTGTAAGTAATTACACAGGTTCGGAGATTGGCTATTACAACTGGATGGTAGAAATTAGACAAGCATTGTGATGGAAACGATTGACGCGACGTGTGCTATAATTATTGTTTCACAATTGAGCTAATTGCCACTAATGGGCGAACGCAGAACATTAGGGCCGACTGCGTGTATTCGTTTTGTATGTGATACACTGCGCTAACTCGCCAAGCGCCCTGTTCGATCAGATACAAATAACGAGATCTTAACTCAGTACGCCTGTCTCACTTGACGAGCTGCATTGTGCAGACCTACTCTAAACTGTTATACCTATGAGCAGGAGGGATTTCCCTGCTCAACAAAGCTATATCGAGTTGATGGGTAGATTACATTTAGGCTAACAACTCGGCCATCCTGCAACACACTGTCCTCAGTGTAGTTATTCTCTATGCATTCGGAATATGGTTCAACTAAATCTGACACCATATACCGACTCGTATAATCCCTCTCACAAAATTTCCACGAAGTCCACTTAGCACACAGCACACAGCATTAAAACCAACTCGCCGTTTCAATTCGAAATAGTCAGTATAGTTGAACACGAAGTTTTGTTCACACAGCATAACTCTTAGATCCTCTAAACAAAATTGACTCATTTCGCTTAGAACTCAGTACAGCAGTACCTACCACGAAACCAACCTACTTACCACACAGAAAACGTTTCGCTCAGCGTTTATTTCATTTAACACACAGTAGTACCATTACACGAAGCTTATATTCACATAGCTCCACACACAGCAATCGTTTCACTCAGTGTGCTAATTCCACTTGTTTATGTCAAATTGTCAACTTAATTCCACTCAGATATCTCGCAGACCAAAAACCTGAACGAGAATCAGCTGTTCCAAAAAGTCATAAATATAATTTATAATTCAAAACGGCTTGTGCTATTTGCCTTTCGGCTGCAATTTATTTTGTTTTTTCTTATTTTTTCTTTTGTCGAAACGTAGATACATTAGCATTTTCAAAATAAACACAAAAATTAAATAAAAATCAAATAAAATCCAATAAAAATCAAATGAAAATAAATAAACTCAAATAACTCCAGCAGATGTCAATGTTCTCGTGAGTATTATGTATATTCAGGATCAATTTCATCCTCGTTCTCTGTTTCCACCAATTCTTCCCAGTCGATGTCGCTAATTTGTGCGAAAGGTTTCATTTTGTCTGCAGCATGTACGGAGGAATATGGACGTTGCGAAACTTGGAGAGCTGGCGTATCCCCAATCACATACCGGTCATTTTGGAGTACTTCCTTGACTTCGAAGGGACCCTTGTACCTCGGGAGGAGTTTTTTCGATTGACCGGTAGCTGGATGTTCGGCTCGTAAGAGCACTAAATCGCCTTCTTTATATTTTTGTGGTGCTCGGTGTGTCCTGTTAAATTTCTCGGCCTGTTGACGTTGTTGTTGTTGGGTGTGTCGGCTTGCAACATCGCGAAGCTCAGCTAATGGAATATTGTCCTCTTCATCGCTCGAAACTTCATGAAGTGCAATATTGAGTTGATTGCTTAACGTGTTTTTTGGTTTGAATCCGAATAATAGTTCTTGGGGTGTTTGACCAGTTATTTTGTGTTTTAACGCATTGAGTCCAAATTGTATTGATGGGAGATGATCTTCCCAATCCCGTCCATCTTGCCGAACCGTCATCGTAGCTAATGAGGCTTTGACTGTCCTAAAGTAGCGTTCGATTTGTCCATTAGCTCTCGGTGTTCTTACTGCATTCAAGATATGTCTTATACCATTTTCTGAACAGTATACTTTAAATGCCTTTGATGTAAATGCGGTTCCGCGATCGCTCACAATTCGTGTTGGTGTTCCGAAAAACTGAGAGAGTTCATGCAAAGTTTTTATTACAGCTTTAGAATTTGTTGTCTTTACCGCTCGTAGAACAAGGAATTTCGTGAAGCTGTCGATTATACCCAGAACATATACATTTCCTTTCGTACTCTTTACGTATGGGCCTAGATGGTCAATGTGTAACGTGTAAAATGGTATGGGTGTTTTGGGAATAGGATGAAGTTGATATCGCGTTTCGTCTTTTCCTCGTTTATTGTATAGGCAAGGAATACAACTATTTAAATATTTCCCGACGATACTTGTCATCCTCGGAAACCAATAAGTGCGTCGAATATGCTCTATCGTACGATCAATACCACCATGCCCAATGTCATCATGGGAAGATTTGATGACACGCCACCTTACTCCTTTTGGTACTGCGAATCGAAGTCCATTTTCTGTTTTTTTGTACACGCGTCCATGCTTGAAGACATATTGTTTTTCGTAGTCTTTCCTTCTTGGGCATTTTATGTCGGGATTACTCAGTACGTCTTGAATTTCTTTTAGTTGGATATCGCGTGCTTGTAAAACCGAAATCCAGTCTTCTTGTTGAGCTTGGACTATCATCATGCTAAGGCCTGCTTCCTCCATTTCAACGGCGTTTTCTGTCGGGTTCCTGCTTAAAGCGTCCGCGTGTTGCATTTGTTGCGCGTTTCTGTACTCCAGTGAAAAGTCGAACTCTTGGATTTTTAGCCACCATCTGGCTATTCTTTTGACGATTTCCATTTTTGATTGTGTCATTTTCAACGAATTGCAGTCAGTAAAGATGGTAAAGTGTTTACCTAGCAGATAGTATCTAAATCTCTCCAAACTCTCCACCACTGCTAGAGCTTCGAGCTCATAGCTATGATACTTTTGCTCGTCTGCAGTTGTAGCACGACTGAAGTAAGATACCGCTCTTCTCTCATCGGATTCGCCTACTTGAAGCAGTACGCCCGCAAGTCCCAGACTACAAGCATCAGTGTGTAGCTCGTGCTCTTTTTTGGGGTCGTATATGACCAAAATTGGAGATGAACACAATTTTCTTTTAAGGATGTCGAACGCCTTACCCATCTCTTGTGTCCATTTAAAAGATACACTCTTTTTCAACAGCGCATTAAGAGGTGAAGCTATCTTGGCATAATTAAATACAAAACGTCGGAAATAACTTGTTAGTCCTAAGAACTGTTTCACTTGTCGCGTATCTGAAGGTATAGGAAAGTTCTCTATAGCTTTTATTTTTACACTGCCTGGCGCTATACCCCCTTCAGTTATCTCATGACCTAAATATGTTATTTTATTTGACAGGAAAACACACTTTTTTATATTTAAAGTTATTTTAACTTCTCTGAGAACGCTTAAAAGTTTCTCCAACAGTTTTAGAATGGTTGGCACATCTTCCGCAAACAAAACAATGTCATCCATGTAAATTAAAATGTTCTTAGAATTCAATTTTCGTGTAACGATATTCATCAGCCGCATAAAAACCGATGGAGCATTAGACAGGCCGAATGGAACTCGATTAAATTCATACTGTCCATGAGGTGTTACGAAGGATGTTAGGTATTTCGAGTTTTCGTCGATAGGGATTTGGTAGTATCCGTGCATTAAATCAAGGACAATAAAAATTCGACCGCCCGACATTAAATTTATTTGCTCTTCCATGTTGGGCATAGGAAATTTTTCTCGAACAGTTATTTCATTAACGCGTCGGTAATCTATGCAGAGACGCCAAGATCCATTCTTCTTCTTAACCAATAATGCAGGGCTGGCGTACTCAGAATTTGAATACTGGATTATTTTGTTTTCCAAAAGTTCCTCGATTATCTTTTCAAGATGGGGAAGTTCGTTGTACGGAATCCGATAGGGTTTATGGCGAATTATTTTGTGCTCCTTTAACTTGAGACTCATTTGGATTTTGTCTGTAATACCTAGTTCCTTTAAATTTATAGCAACGCAGTCACGGTACGTATTTAATATTTTAAGAAGTTCAACATAATCACGAGAAGTGCATAGATTGCCACCAATTGAGATGTCATCGATTTCAATCTTTGATTTTGTGTTTTGTTTCAACTTCGAAGTATTATTGTCCAGTCATAAATTGTTTTCGTTTCGTGTTACCGTAAGAACTCCACTTCTCCTAGTGATGCAAACTTCCTCAGAATCCAAAAAGTTCCGACCTAAAATCATTGGATAATCCTGAAGTTTATCTTGAACGACCAAGATATCAATTTTTAGAGCTACCTCTCCTAACGTCACGGTTTTGGAAATTTTCCCTATGACCTTGTTAAATGCCATACCGAACCCCTGTAGTTTCGCGTTGCAAGGCTCCATTTCCCAGCCAAATTTTTGCACTTTCGATTGCTTGATAGTAGTACAATCGCTCCCTAGGTCAACGAAGGCACTCACGGGGTGTCCATCGACATTTATGTTTTTTATTAGCCCGCCTTCGTCTTCAACACGTACTAAACGACGCATTTTTCCGGCTGGATTTTCAGGTTCCTGCTCGTGCCTAAACGAGCGGTGGCGTTTTTTGCAATCACGAGATAAGTGTCCTGGAGTCTGGCAGTTGTAACACACTGGCTCCCTTCCTTTATTTCTCTCATTACGTGCCGCTCTACAATCGTTAGCACGATGTCCGGGTGATTGACAATGATAGCAAATTGGTACCTTTTGATGCTTGGTTTGGAGAGGTTGTTGCTGATATTTTTTGCCCATCGATATACATTCGTTAGAGGGATGCTCCGGTGACCGACTGCTATAGTTAGTTTGTTTGTTATTTTCGCGGTTTGCAGACTTACATTCGTTAGCCAAATGCCCTGGCGATTTACAATTGTAACAAGTTCGGGGGTAAAAATTTTTTGAATGAGAGAAATGTGTTTTATGTGGATTATCGTAAGGTTTTGAAACGGCTCGGAAATTATTTTTAGAAATTTGGTTGTTTTCAAATCGTTGACGAGTTTCTGCATGTATTTGTATACCTTTTAGTGATTTTATTCTTGTTAAGAGTTCGGGTATGTTATTGCAATTTGCTGTTATTAAGTTGGACATCAGTGCCGTATCCCTTAGTCCAGATATTACGTACTTTATTATGGCACTATTATCCAATTTACCTCTTTTTCCAATGGCTACCATATCGTAGACATAACTGTCGTAACTTTCTGTCTCCCCGATCTGTCGAGATAATAATTGTATATGGATGTCAGCAGTATTATCTTCTGCAGAGAAGTCTCGTAAGATCCTAACTTTAAATTCATTCCATGTTCTAATTTCGCATCTGTTTCCAGCAAACCAATTCGTCGCAGCATCTCCCAACCTCAATGACGCGTAAAATAAGGTGTTTCGATCGTCCCACTCATACAGATGGCGAATGTTCTCGATCGTCTCGACCCATTGAGACGCACTAAGTGAAGAACTATTCGACGGATTGAATAATGGAATTATTTTTGTAATTTCCTCTGTTCCGAGTCTTAAGGAAATTTGATTTGACGAAGAAATAACCGAAGTATTTTGAGAAGATTGACTTTGTGTTTGACGAAATATAGCCAATTCTTTTTCAAGCACCATGTTATTTCGCTTAAGTTCTTCCAGTTCCAATCGTAGTTTTAATATTTCGGCCTCACCTGGTTCGCCTTCAATGAAACGCTTTGGTATTTTTTTTGTTCGTCCTGCCATATTTAAAAGACTTTGTTTTCGTAAGCACGCAATTAACTTATATTCTTTCGATTACACTTTTCTAACTAAAAAAAAACTGCTCAAGGTTCTCGAAGAAGCTACCAAGTCAAAAAAAAAAAACAATCCTATTACCTTGTATATCTAAACCCAATCATTTCTTTTCGGCAGAAACTATTATACTCGGTTTAAAAGAATAGGGTGTGAAAGAGACAAAAATATCTCAAATCCTTTCTTTTTTTTTCAGCTTACCACTACAATGTCAGGCGTGTAGTGGGTGCATCGTCTCTTCCTTTCTTATTTCAACTACATATGTATATCTTTTCGACCATGTCAATTGGAAGTAAAATACATTTTCTTACCAAATTGCAGACTATAATGTTCTCGTTTTTTTTTTTTTTTTTATTTATTTATATCCTGAGTTTTCACACTTTCAAAATAGTATTGAGCTTATTTTTTTTAAACACTATGCTAATGGATTAACTATCCCACTTCTGAAATTGATACACTGCGCTAACTCGCCAAGCGCCCTGTTCGATCAGATACAAATAACGAGATCTTAACTCAGTACGCCTGTCTCACTTGACGAGCTGCATTGTGCAGACCTACTCTAAACTGTTATACCTATGAGCAGGAGGGATTTCCCTGCTCAACAAAGCTATATCGAGTTGATGGGTAGATTACATTTAGGCTAACATATGGATGTGGCAATTAAAACTGTTCGAAAGTCAAACAAAGACCCTTTTAAAGTTGCATTATCGTTTCGAAGTCGAATGTGAATGCACTGTCTGAGGACGTTTATAGAAAGTGGAAGTCTTTCTGGACACAAAGAGCCATTTAATTATGTAGACTATGGACTATAGATAATGGATCTATATGTCTTATGTAGTCTACCTGACACAAGTGACACCGTGCATTGACAGGAAATATTGCAACAGCCGTTTTGAGACAGAGGAATTTCGATCGAATTAATCACCACAGATTGCCCGGTGGCTTTTTTGTATTACAATTCAGCTGAGTAGGGCTTATGGTGGCGTGAAGTCGTTAATTTTAGCAGTGAGGTTTGGTCATTTTCTACAAGTTTTTTTTCTGCTTTTATCGTCAAAGCGAAGTTTACATGACAGATGCACAACATTTTGACAACCGGTTCTTTTTCTGTTCTATAAAACAAAGTGCAACAGGAATGTTTGCGCTTTTTACGCTCGGTCTTGCACATAATATATTTACCGTCGAGCAGAAGAAAGTTTTAGAAAAAGAAGCCACGCGAATTCAAAAAAAACATTTTGACACTTATTGCTCTAAACATGAAAACGAATACAAACGCGATAAAGAGAATTTTAAAGAAGTCTGAAATCAACTTATTCCTTTGCACCGAAGGGGTGTTGACATGAGAGGCGAACTAAAAAGTGCATCCGATTGGAATGGGAACGGATGGACGGGCTGTCTTTTGCCCGTAGGCTCTAGGAACATCTTTCTCATTTTAAAGTAAATTCGTAAAAAATACTTTGTTCAGCACACATTTGTGACAAAATGGTGTAATATGTCGCATTTGATGCATATGTCTCCATATTTGTTGAAGATCATTTTCATTCGAATAAATGGCCAAAGAAAAAAAAGTACTAAAGGAATTATAAGGAACTTGTCAAAAGCAATGTCACGAATAGCTAAAGGAAAGGCTGACGCATCGTCGACTACCAATGATCGATTTATGGACCACCTGGAATTCTGACTCATGCGGATGAATCGCTGCTGTTTCAAAAACAATCCCAATATGCAAACGTCACCTCGGAGATTTTTTTCTCTCACTCTTACACAACAGTCGTTTAGGCATTAAGTCAAAGAACCTTACATTTCTGTTCAATTTATGCATGACACTGACAGTCTCCTTAGATTTGATTCTCTCATCGGAGCTTCGTTATTCAAAAATGTGTATTCTTTCAGAGCCCATCCACATTATGACTGTGTACCTATATAACTTTACGGTATCTATTGAGATCACATCCATTCCATTTGTATCCATTTTAAGCAGCTCTCTGACATCTTTAGTAGGTATGCCAAAACGACACGTCTCTTCGTTCTACATTTATATTGATAAATTCACAAATATCAAGTGCAGAATATGCATTTTTAGTGGAGTGAAATTAGGCCGTCTGCCTTTGCTTCTGTCTCTGGTTAATTTATTTAAACAAATTCACCATTGAACGCAACAGCCTTAACCAGTGAAGATTATGCTTCATTTGAATACAAGAATTTCCGAACAAAATTCCGGAATCTTGAACAAGATGGAAGATACTTGTATTATGTAGCTCGGAACTGGACGCATCTATTTGTATTCTAATTTAACGGGTTGTTCTCGAAAAGAAAGTGTTTTTCTTTTTCCATTTGTGGATTATAGCCATACGCGCCGCTGTCACTTGATGAAGTACGACAACTTGACAGCTAAATTGTACTTAACATCTACTTACGTGCATGCGTATGTACTTGTACATTATGTTTTAATCGATAATAATAATAAGGCGAACGAAAGAGGGAAAGATAGCACACAAAAAATCGGACAAAAAGATTGGAAAGTTGTTAATAAAGGTGCGTCCAAATCAAATTGAAAGAAAAATTGCGTTAGCGGTGCTACGACTAATGCGCCAGCTTATCCATCTAGTGAAAGTCCGTATGCTGCGTGTGAGTATGCGATGAATGTGATGTTTGCGCGTAGATACCTATGTGCATTCGCTGTTTGCGGGTAACCCGTAATCAAAAGGGACACTAAAACTAGCACTTGAGAAATTTGTAATTTCTATTTGGATATGTGCCTGCGTTGCGTTAATTGAGAAATTTTAGTGTGACTTTGTGTTGACACCAGACCGTCGCTCATAACTGGTACGAGTCGAGTACATATAGCGGTCCATAGCCCGGTTTAAATTGGAGTATTTACGCAAAAGAGATAGGTGCGCAAAATGCGCTTGTTTGGACTAAAATCTGGTCACGAGAGCGTTTATTTGCGATCGCCATAATTGGATTGGGTACGGTGGATAAACGAGCGTGTGATGTGTTTGCGTTCAGGTGATACATATACGAGTACATTGCGTTGTATGATGAAGTGAGATCATTGGGACAGCAGATTAGAGTAATCTCTATGGTTTTCTTCTCGATTGTGTAATGAACATAGTGATGAATTGAGTCTTACAGGTGTGTGCTGCGTGCGTCGGCTGTCCTATTGGCTGCTTGTTTATAGTTGTTGTTTGTTTACAGTGAACAGATCCACCAACAATATTGTAGATAACAAGACTTTTACCCTTGAAGCTGCAAATGTATCACGGCTGTGTTAAATAAGAGGAAACCAAAAATGTGGTTCTGTCTTTCGTTCGTGGTGGCTTTGTGTTCTCAATTGATGGTACGTGGATGGTGGATCACTTCACAGCAAGAGCAAGATAGAAAAGTCTGCCTCCAGTTGAATATATACAGACTGGAGTTTATAACCTCAAACAATTAATGTCAGGTGTCTGATTTGAATCAGTGTTGTAGCTCAAAATATCTTTATGATTCCAAACGAAATAAGTCTTTGTTAACAAGTTGTGGTTCTTTAAAAACCGCAATCGGCAATTATCTCCCAATACAAAATGGTAGCACCTAACTTAACGCTGATCCATAAATGTAATTAGTTGCACCAAAAACAAATATTGGCAGCACTTTGAGTAGTTGTCGGTTTGTTCATCGCAGTCGCATTCGCGCATTTGATGAATTATTGTTCATTTCTACGAGCATCATCTGGGAGTATGGAAGTATTTAAGTTAATGACAGCGTTGCTGGACATGAAAGCGATCCAATTCCAGTTTGATTTTTCTGTAAGAAATTCTGTAACTTCGCTTTTCCTTCCCTTCAACTGAATTAGAAAAACGTGCTCTTGCAGTCAAAACTATAGTGTCAAAATAGACTGAGATGAGACCCCATACCTACTTCTAGAAGAATGACAGTTCTTTGTGAAAACTCTATAAAAGTTCGAGAGTAGGTAGATGTTGATATGGATCACTAACACATTCTCAGCCAAATCATAAGCTCACGCATGATTACAAAGTGACAAACCACCCACAACATTCGGGAAAATGCAATTCCATCAATGTGAAGCAAGCTTCTACTCTTTGCTTGTGCTGAATTGCATAGTAGGTATGTAGGTACGATCGATATTAATTTGTGCATGAGCCTTATATCTTTTTCACACCGAGCCAAAAACCGTGTTTTCGCGAAAACACTCGAAAACTTCTACTACTTCTACGAAAACGACTTCCAATCGTTGGGTTGTTGGAACAAATACACCTTTTGCAATATTCAGCAAAATCAGCAGAACGGCTGACCGAACAAATGTCACAACTTAAAACATTTTCCACAATTAATTGGTGGGCTAATATTATTTTTAAATGCACTAAACTCATTTTGCTTGTTAATTAATGCGATCGAAATTTGTAACCAAAAGAGTTTGCACCGAAGTTTAACGACTACTTATATATATAGTGTCTCACAGTCACAGTTGATTGAAACGTCAAACGAAAACTAGTTGGTGCGGTGTGAAACTGTGAATGCATCGACGAGTTTTCGACGAAAACACGGTGTGAAAAGCCTATTAGGGACAGATGTTTGATTGGTAATGGAGTTTATGCCAACCAAAGCTGACATATCGAGAAAGCATCAAAGAACAATGGCCGCGTTCTATTTTCCTGAACAGAAATAGGTACGTAGCAGAAAAAAATGTAGCAAAAGAAATAAACTGTCCAACAAATTTGGAAAAACAAACCAATCCAAAGTGGAAATGGAGTTCTTCGATAACGTTCTGAATAAAGTCCGCTAAATTCTCTGCTACAACGAAATTGAAAAAATTCCCAATATACCTAGGTAGGTACGAGCGGAAATAACAAAATATAAAAATAGTTGACAAGAGTAAAGTGATAAGTGGATTTATCGGTGTTCAATGCACAACCCTCCATTAAAATCTTATTCTTGATCCATCTGCTGCTTATGGATAGAACATATTTTGTAACACACGACAGATTGTCTATCAGAAAAAAACGCCCTCGCAAAGACGTCATTTCCCGCCAAGCCGTAGGTATCATGGCTAACACTGAAATTCTCCAAATTCGAAATGAATTTAAATATAAAGTCAGATTTTTTTTTTGTGAACAAGATTTTCGGGCAACTTGTTTTCCCCTCGAAAAAGGTTAACAACATCAAGATGAGATGTGATTGTTGATCACCAAACAAATTAATTAACTGGCTTCGAAGAATTAAATGTAAGAACATATTACAAGGTATATCTTTTCGATCGAATACAAAACACGTGAGATCATCATTTTATTGTATACCTATGTATAAAAAAGAAGTGGTGAATCAAGAAAATTCCTACGGGCTTCTTTGATCCGTATATCGATACCTTAATGCACACATGTGCTATGTCCATTTTTAACTGTTTTCAGAAAGGGGCACCATTGTAAAGCTGAGAAGCAGTACTTTGATATGCACACACGTTCTATGTCCAACAGAAGTCCTAAATTGCTTTAATTTGCAAAAAAAGCGAATGTCCTATGTCCCCTCTTGAATAATAGGGAAAAGCGCAATTGTTCTATGTCCATCATTTTGTGCTATGTCCGTTTTATGTTTAAAATTTTGTGCTATGTCCGGACATAGCACCTTTGTGCATTTTATTTTAGTAGGCATTTACACTATTTAAGTTTGATTGTTGATACTGTTTGGTTTTTGTTTAAATGTGATGAAACGGATTCCACTATAGCGATCAAGAATACCAAAGTTTAGGAGGTAAGACTTTTAAGAATTTAACAGTCAAGAGGAACACAGTCATTATCCTCAAAGTGTTATTTGTAATTTTCTCAAGTGACCATATCTCACAGGCGAATCTTGTTTTACAGCTTGTTTTACAGAAGCATATAAATATATATATATATTTTGAGAGACAATCGAATCAGACCACCATTGACGGTCTCTTTTCGTCTCTCTACCACTGTAAATCTTACCCAGCTAGACTTTCTGTATTTCTCCAGAATTCTTCCTTGGGTTCGATTCCTAGTGTTAACTCTAGCAGAAGATCTTCATTCTTCTGCCAGCCAAAGCTGGATATTGACTGGTTCTAGCAACTTTACAGTTAACCCCTGTTTTGCAAGGGAGTCCGCCTTTTCGTTGCCTTCGATCCCGATGTGTCCTCGTACCCAAGTCAGTGTTACTTCATTTTTAGATGAACACTTATTGAGCTTGAGTATACATTTCAGTGCCAATGATGTTGTAATGTTTGTTGATCACCGCTTGATTGTCCAGTGCTATAAGGATATTTCTTCCCTCCACCTGACTCTCAAGCAAGTAATCCAAAGCATGCAGCAATGCAGCCTGGTATACGGAAGTGTGTTTCCCGAGGCTTACGCTATTCTGAATAGATACCGGCACCCGCTCCGCCATCCATCATGGATCCATCTGTGAAAATCACTATTTCACCACTCCTTTTTTCTGGAAGTAATCCGTCCTCAATACGAGTTTTGTGATTCCTTTCCATAATACGAACCCTTGTGATCCCATCCATAGGTATGTTCAGCCCCCTAATCTCGTTTTTGGCGAGTTCCAGGATATTCCTATGACCATAGATTATACCACGATTGTGCCATTTCGCATCTCGATGCAAACGAAGTGCCGTTAGGGCCGCTGTTTTCTTAATAAATAAGTCTAGCTGTAAGATCCTCAGGATCACTTCCAATGCGCTTGTTGGTGTTGTCCGTATTGCACCTGTAATTCCTATAATGAAGCATAATGAAGGGAGTAATAAGTTAACGGTTTAGTAACTAAATTGTGTTTCATATGTCCTATTTGAACAACTGGCAACAAGCACAAAAGTGCTATGTCCTTACATATTTTATTCTATCATGAACAAATTGAAAAGTGATTGAAGAATTATTTACTTTTCATTATTATACTTTTACAAAGATATCAGGCCGTAACATACTTAAATACCAAAGCCAATCGAGCTGCTTTAGTAGAGTTATGCAAGTACTAAAACTTTACTTTGAGTTTGCCAAAAACAGTAAAAACGGACATAGAACATGTGTGCATTAAGGTATCGATATGAATAATACAGTTTTTCGTGAATTTTGTGGTTTTTGGAATTTTTGTTTTATTCAATCTATTCACCAGCAACAGCGACAGGAAGTTTTAACAAGCATTGCACGTCCAAGCAATTTGTAGCCAAATTGGAAATGAAATCAAAATGGAATGCCAGTCTTACGTAATGATTAGTTTTTTCAAAGCGATATGCATTCGAATATTATTCATTCAGCGTAGCAGAGTTTCAGAGGTTATTATGAGCTACATTGAGTGGAATTTTGTTTAACATAAAGTAACACATAAGCGCAGTCTTACACAATTAAACGGAGGGAGCTTTAATGCAAAAATGTTGGTTCCCCAACGAACGAGTTTACCAAACCACAGGCGATACCTGTTTTGTGTAAAATGGTTGACATTGGATGAATTGTTGACGATTTGTAGAAACCCTCCCAGAAGAACGATATTCAAACATTTCGTTAAAGAACATGCAAATGCATAGAGCAAGAACGAAATGTGAATTTACTGAGAAGAATTATGCAAGAAGAAGAATATTTTTACGACTGCTGCATGTTCCATTTATAACAACCTTGGAAAACATAAAAATCCTATTCACCTAATGTGCTAAGAAATAACTGTCATTGCATTTATGTGGGTATTCTAAGTTTGTCTGACTCTTCTTCGGCAAAAGGTTAAGCACTGCCTTTCTAATAATATCACAATACAACAAAATACTGTAAGTGAGATAAGTAACATAAGACAGCATGGAAAATGTTGGTACTGTCTGTTCTGTCAAAGGTATTTCCATTAAACTGTTATTAGAGTTTCTCAGCAAACTGACTTGTAAAGAGAACATAAATCAATAATGACACTGAACGAAGGCCACGACGAATGTGTTAAATTTAATAAAAACAACTCCACCCACCTAGCGACCATCAAACCTTTGGTCCCAAATGACACAGTGGCACCCATCTATCAAACACCTCAACACAGTAGCCAGCCCCCTCTTGCGACGTGCAAGACCAATTAAAAATCACAAAATCACAATGGAATTCTTATTTTTTCTCTTAATGGTGCAACCTCTGTGAACCAGAGAGTGTGTGTGTGCGCACATATTTCGGTGGTTGCTTGCAACTGCGGTCTAGTGGAACACTGCAACACCCCATACCGCGCTACACTTTGTAGTCGATAAACACGAGCTCCAAAACCGAAAAATCCGGGTCTATAACGTCTAAGCCTAATGTGTGCACAGAGCACACAGCACAGCACAGATCCTGTGCATGGCCGCATGATGCTGTTGCTCTCTTCTTCTTGCTTTGAGTCTTGTTCGTGTTGAGTCTACCTCCGTTGGTCGTTTTCCATGGTGAATTCCATTTCAAAATTTATTGCAAATTGCACAAAATAATAGCGAAAAATTCCATGCAGTCTTACGTCATGGCATGAGTCGCAGCGCGCAGCAGCACATGGAAAAAGTGCTTCATGTCTCATGTGTAACACAAAAATTTGGCGTAAAGTACTCGTACTCGTACGACTCGTAGCTGCAATTAAATGCAAATTCAGCATGAATGCCAGAGCAAAGAAGCGAAAGAATGGAACGTAATTGATCATTACGAAGCGCTGCTGTTGGGTGGATGGCGGGATATGTGGGTCTATTGTAATTATTATTTGTTGCTGTTTTGCACACTTTTTCTTACTGGCTTTTTTTTTAGTTTTATGAGAACATGTTATATTTTTAAGAAATATGACATGTTAGCTTGCGATGTGATTGGTATCTAAATTAATAATTAGGTACCTACGACGTATAGTCTTGTTTAAGAGTAACGGCTCTTAGGCTTGGGAAAACTTCCAGTAGGATAGTATAACTAGCATTTTGTGTTGCTAAGGTTTGTTGACTTTTATGTTTTTTTTTTAAATTACTTACATGCCGAAGTCAGTCTTTCAGGGATGCCTACCATTAATCAATTTACACCATGACTGGAAGGGAATTTTCGTTTGATTAATTAAAAGATGTTTTTTCTTGTAATTTGTTAAGGTTATCGAACTGTATACACGATTAGCTTATGTAGCATGTGGCACCTACCGACAAACTTCACACTAGACAACGTGTGTTTACACTTAACTTGACAGCCAGCTGGATGGTAACAAGAAACACCTGCCGTGAAGGTGTGTTACATGGTTACACAATTTTTCAAGAGGGTGTAGAATTGCTTAAGCTTAGAACTTGGAGTTGTCATTACGTCAATCGAAGATCTTAAAAGCACTTGATGAATTTAGTTGGTACAAAATGGCAAGGGACCAATCGCAATCGGTTCCGAATTTGAACTAAAACGGAATGTGCTTAGTTTCCTACTTTATAATAAGCGAGAAGTAAAGTTGAGTTTGGCAGTATAACGTGCTTTATTTCGATAATGATTGTTTCGTATTTTTTAAAAGGGCAAGAATCGATGTCATTGGTTAACACAAAGTTAACAGTCGACATAATGTAAAGCAAGTGACAGAGATGCCGACCGCATTTTGACAGTTCGTCGTTCTTGCACTGTCGAATTTGATCAGCTTTTAATGCGCGTAGTGTTAGGACGAATGGGAACGTTCAAGTATATAGTTAAGTAAGTCTGACAGCTGTCTGACTAGACTAGATGTATATCGGTTTTGATTGGCTGAAATCAGTCAGCTGTTTCAGTTAACGTTTATGGAAGGGTAGCCGACGAATCTAGTCAAGAAACAAGAAATTAGTGACTGAGTATTAAGTTGACAGTTGGCGCATTTGGTTGACGTAGAAAATGTCAAGTTCCAGACCAATCTAGTTTTTGCGTTCGGGTTACATGTTATCCAAACCAATCTAGTCGACTTAAGTGATTCTTGAATGTGCCCAACCTATATACATGTCATAGCTACTTCAATTGTCAAATGTGTTTTTTTTTTCTGATTACATAACGTAGCCACTTTTAGTGTTGAATTTATGCGACTTTTCAACTAGGTCGCTCTACCAACTAAACTGGTCGGTTGTTGTTAAATCTTCTTTTCCAAGATTCTAAATGGGATCGAATATCTTAAGACACGACTACATTTTTTGACAAATGGCAAAGAAGACAAAAATGTTTCTTATCAAGCGTCCAGCAAATGTCCGAGAGTATAACTGTCAATACCCCAAGGGAAAAAGCCCAACGCATGAGTTAATTTGAAAAATCTGGGCGGCCAAACATATAAACAAGCATAAAAAAAACATAAACATTTACATACTATACAATGGATCAGTTTAGTGAATTTAAATGATTTCCTTTTCTATAAGACACAATATCAAAACGAGTGAATGCTCAGGTAGACGTTCGAAGGGCTGCTTTCTATCATATTTTATGGACATTTCATTATTAGTACCTACACTTTGAATTTTGGTTGCAATGAAACTGGGTTCTAATTTTACTTTTAACAATTAACCCTCGTATTAATAAACACAATTTATTAGCTCGTTACTTAGCAGTTATGCCAAATACATATGTCAAATTTTTGTATGCTATCTGACGTCTACTAGCTAACTTTCTCATGCACATTTGTTTATTAATACGGGTATAAATGTTCCCAAAGATTTTGGATTTTTTCCCCTTCTTTTTGCCTCGCTTTCCCTTTTTTTCATTATAAAAGCCGCAAAATTTGCGCTTCTCTCCTCAATAGAGTGTTGCCCATCCTTTCACAGATGGGCTGTCTTTTGCGTTCAAACGCCAAAAACACGTACAGGATAACAAAGGTGGTTTATAATGGCCAGAGTTTTGTTTTGTTAAAATGATGTTGAAAAGCGCACAATGCACATTACTTTAACTTCCCACCTGTTTTTCAGCGTTCCATTTCAATTTTTATTTGCTAAACAGTAGTAAGTACTTTTTAGTTAATTTCGTTTTCTTCTTTTAGCAAATGGATACACAGACCGCCAGTCCTACCAAAACTGACATTGAATAATGTTTAGTGAACGCGCCCGCCTAAACAAAACCGCGAAGCTGACAAACTCTTAATAATGCCCACTTCTTTAGCCACCAGCGCATTTTCTTTAAACGGAATAATCTGCTTGAAAACTGCCCCCATCTAGCGGATGTCGAACTCTGCGAAATCCTCTTACAAGTGATCAATGATTTGTAGCGCGCCGCGTTCATTGACATCCAGTCGATATCATTATTCAGGCTTTTGCGAACAGCATAATGCTGCCCACGTTTCCCCGAATCCCAAATGTATGGATTATTGAAAAAACAGAATGTAAACAATCTTCACACGGCAATTTAGAAAGCAACACAAACGAATATCACTAGAGCATTTTGCAAAATTATCCCATGTCGCGTCCGTAGGCAACATTTCATTCTACATGCAACACTACAATCGGTTCATCAAAAACCACTTACATTATTAGACAGGCAGAGCTTAAGGTCAAAAATAATTATGACAATTTGTGACCGCCGCGCCAGCAAACAGAAAACAGCAACAGGTACTCCTTTGATCTCCTCCTTCGTTCTCCCTTGCGAGTTCTTTATGTGTGTGTCTCTCTAATCGCATGGATGTGAAACTTAATCCCGGGATATCGAGCGCACAAAATGAAAACAAATGTGTAGAACATACGTAAAATACGTAAAAAAAAACAAATCACACGAACACCGAAGCAATAGAAAACCAAAAATATTTGCGGTATGTACGTCGTCCGGACGACTGATCAAGTGATCATCGGTGGTGGCGATGTCTGGTGCTGGAATCCGAGTGTGTGTGTGTATATACCCAGGTGGATTGGATTAGAGACGTTTGGTTGTTGTTGCAGATAGGTATTCGAATTCCAATTCCAAAGCCGGGCGTAGGTGATCACGTAATACGATATTTTCTACACCTCTCCTTCTCGCGCTCTCTGTTATTACACTTATTTTCTTAATTTTTCTTATTGCTCGATAAAAATTTCCCAGATAGGTGACCAGTTACGAGTATAATTTACTTTTTTGCACTTGGCAGAGGAGAACGTGTAATCGATCACTCTTTCACCATACTTTGCACCTTTTTATTGGGAATCACTAGAACCAACTTATAATCCCGTGTTGGACGAAACTGAACTCGTGTACGTGTACGTCTACGTATACACCCTCGAAATAGTTTAACGACACACTAGTTGGGATGATCTTAAGCGAACCTTCCACTCGAACGTCTGGCATGCGACTGAATGTCTTAAGCACGACTTGTCTCTGTCTGAGTCCGGTCCGACCATCAGGCTGACTCTGTCTCTATCTTAACTTACCTTTGTTGTGTTTTCTTACCACTTTTCGGCTTTTGTTTTGTATCCATCTTTGCGTTCACAAGTTAAGCCAAGCCGATAGTATCTATATTCTATATAGACTTGAGCGTGGAGCGTGGAGTTTGAAGTTTCAACTGGTTTCAACTTTCAAGATTCAAGTATAGAGAGGAATTTTATAAAAACGTACGTGGTACGCCTGTCAGTTTTCAGTTAATTCATGGCCAAGAGAGTTTGCTTCTCTGAGCAGGGATTGGTAATTCAGCGCAAAGTGATGAATGAGTCGACCAAAACGAAACAAGTCGACCAAGAGGTTTGAGCCTGGTTTGAGCCACGGCTTTAAAGATTTTAATTGAGGAAATAAGCGCGGATCTAGATAAACGTCAATGAAAGATTAGAGCTTTCAACTAGTAATGGCTTAATTTGGCTAAGTAATAAGTAAAGCAAGTGTCGAGCTATCAAATTGTTAATTGCATCCGTTTGATTTATTTAAAGAGTTTTGTTCAGTCTAGAGCGCTGTTTGGCTTAAATTAAGCGGATACGAGTTTTCTCTCCACGACACGAGGTTGCTTTTTTGCGTAGAATAAGACTGTAGTAGGGCAAAGACATAGGTATATTTCATTCGGATTATTGTTTCAATATTCAGTTGATTTTTTAATTGCAAATCAATTTTTAATACTTTTTTCTTGATCTGTCAAAATATGGTTTACGAAAGTGTGCGACTAGCTTTCTGTACTTTCTCTTTGTTGAAATTCTGAGAATTTTTAATGGAATGATTGGTTGATTGTAGTAATCTATGACAAAATGACAGATACATAATTCAAATATTCAAAAAAGTGGTACGAAAAGTCGTTAAAATGTCTGGTAAACTCAAGGACTCTAAGTAGCGATGAAAGTGATAAGAAATTAATCAAACTTCTTTTTGATGAATCCGAGTATGTGGAAGAGTTTGACTGATTGAACTAGTTACAAGCATTCGAGAAGAGGAAAAAGCGACACTGCATTAAGAATCACATGGTGGAGATTACTCCTTGCTACAGCGAGGAAGAATTTCGTTGTCACTTTCGAAATAATCTTGAGGAGAACATTCAATTTTATTTTCCCGTCTGTTGATACCCTTTTAATACGCAAAAAACTCAAATATTCGAAATGGGATAACACACCTAAAATCAGCTGTCAATCGTAAGGTGACTGACAGCTTTATAACTTCTTACACAAAGAAATTTGTTGAGTAAAAATTCGTAAGATTCTCAGTGGAGGGCTAATATCTTGCTCTCTCGATGACGCTCTCTTTTACAAATTTCTCGAGTTAGAATTCGTAAGAATTAGTAAAAATTCGTAAGATTTAAAAGTAAAAGATCACACGGTGTGAATCTCGCTGACATATTGATGTCGTTTTCCATTGGGACCACCGGAAATCTTTTTCAGGATCTCAGATTTTACGCGGCAAATGGAACATGCAACGAAATTAGGTTTGTTTGACGTGGGCCCTAGTGCGCACTAGTGCGCACTGGTTTAACCCTAATGTGTTCGATATAGCACTGAACTCGCCCTGGTACTGAAAACCTGTGTTGGACATGACTTCTAGGGCGCCATAGCTGTGCCCTGAACTGACCCCAGTTATTTTGTCGGGCAAGAACTCAGTGCTGAGTTGCGCTGTCATTTCGCTTGCTGTTATTCGTTTATTTGAATATCATAATAAAGATAAATACAATAAATTTGATATTCAAAACAACAACGTATATGGACTAAAACCTTGTATTATAGATAAATGGAATGAAAAAAAAATCTGGAATCAAAGCTGATTACATTTTTTAGCGCATCGCATATATTGCAAACAGTTTTATCAACTCTTTTTACATTATGGCAAGCACAAGATCAGAATTGAGTTCGCTCATTTTTAACAATAAACAGAACAAAGTGTTATCATCTTCATACTTTGTTTACCAAAACATAGGTATTTTTCAATTTCAAAAACTGCCAGACTTCAGGTAGCCGAATTTTCAGGGTTGTACAGGTTTTTGGGTAGGCGGGAAAATCAGGGCACTAGTGCTAGCCACGTCAAACAAACCTATTGATCTTCTTTTGCAATGTACTTATATTAGTGCGTTATTTGGCAGCAATATCAGCTGTTCAAATTGCATTTGTTTTTGCAAATTCACAAATGGATATCGACTTGAAAATTGTTTCCCCTGTTGTAGATATAAATGGAGTATTTTGGAGTGATTCGTAGACTTCAGGTGACGAGGAAAACGATGAAGATAATAATTCCTCCAAAATTATATCCATGGCTATTAATGTATTTCGTTATTTTGGTTTTCAAGAAACTTCGCCAATTTGTCTTGAAAGCAAACTTCTTAAAATGACGTAAAACAGCTGCGCGATGTATGTTGGTAGGTATTGTGAAAGTGTGTGTAGATCTGAAAAAATATTGAGATCTGCAAAAAGTGCTCTGAATCGAAAAAAACAGAAATTTTTGGTCCCGATGGAGAACGACATGAGATTCGCAAAATTGCTCTGACTCTCAAAAAAAATTGTTTTTTTCTTGCGGCCAATGGAAATGGAGCATGAAATCTGACAGCCAGCTGATTTAGAGAGCAGAAAAAATACTCTGAATCTAAAAAAATCTATCCCAATGGAAAACGACATTAAATACGACATTTTGGGTCACAGGAAATCATTTTTTAACAAAAAATGTTGATGCTTCATCTTTGAATTCAAAAAAGAATCTATGTTGCAGATAATTAAACTTCTGTTTTTTGTGCCCGGTCACAGAATATCCCGATGTTTCATAGTGCCAGTTGATTATGATCATTGATCACACATCACACTTTCAGCTGGCAGTGCACTGATTTGCTATAATTCTTGAAATTTGCCAACTTTAAAAGCCCATAATCTGTACATTGTATATTCAACTGTAATCTAGTGTATGAAATTGTTTTCGCCATTTCTGCACTTTCCCATGTAGGTATATAGGTTATTGAAAGTCGTATTTCAAACTATAAAATCTTATTAACAGATAGCAAAGGCAATATTATCCGATTAGATATTATTACTGGCCGAAAAACGCCTCTTTGGTTACCCACCACATAGATATCTAGTTATAATCACATTGACTCTTGCCATAAAGATTTGTTTAGATTATGGTTGAAGTGTTTCCTTAACAGGCGTTATCAGTGTTTCATCTTTATACTACTTAACGTAGTACCGCGCGATAAGCACTTTTTGTATTGAATTCAATTGACCTTGCATTGCAGTCACAATGAAAACTTTAAGGTTATTCACCTAACATAGACCCCAATAATTTGTCTAATAGGTAGGTAATCATTGCGATATTAGCTCAAATCTTTCTTGCAATGCGGTAATATAACTGGTCCGTAATACTTATGATTTATGAACAGCATTATAAATCAAAAATTCATTATTCATTTAGGGAACAGAAACAAAACAGATAGGTACAGAATTTAAAAACAAAAGAATGGTTTGCTTTTGTCAAATACAATTTCGGACAGTGAGTGCGTACAGCCTTCGATAGCTCAGTTGGTAGAGCGGTGGACTGTAGAGTTAAAATGAAATAGAAATCCATAGGTCGCTGGTTCAAATCCGGCTCGAAGGAATGAGTTGTAACATTTTTTGGAATTTTTTTTTTAAATTTTAATTTGTTAAAGCAAATAGTAAAACAGTATCTCCTACGTCCTACGGGTAGAAGTGCGGTCGCGGACCAACGCCAGCTTATTTCGATCTGTTTGAACGCCTAAATTGATTGGTCAGTTAATGATCGCGGAACAAATTGGCGACGAGGAAGAGGCACTCGATCTGTTTCGGCACTGCCAGCAGTTTGAATATCATTTGGAGGCCACCATTGGCTATTCATATTGGGTAAGTAGCATTCTGTGCGATGAGCAGAAGCGCAAGGAACCACGGTTTAGGCGGACTATTGAACTCATGCATGCGGGAACAGTCGCTCTTGATGCCATCAATTGGTATGTGTCGGTGGAAGAGGGCGATTGCTCCGTGGAGGGTCTATCCTACCAAGGTTTTCTAAACGCCCAGCACCACCTGTGGCGCCCAGCTATCACATCGTATCTGCAGGCAGTAAAGACTGCAAAGCTCGACAGCAGGGATAAGCTCTACACGAACTTGGGCTACATATTCCTAAAGAACAATTAACCAAAGGAAGCAATATCTGCTCAGCCAACACTAAGGTCACAATTTTCTAAAAGTCTATGTAACTAGGATATCTAACACCGAACTCTACGAGCTGTACCACGACATCGACCTGATCAAAAAAGTATGCATCAGTCGTTTAAGTCGTACTTAAAGAGATATGTGTTATATCATGTGCTTAAAAGACTTGAATTCGATGCAATGCTTTCTTGACTGCAACAAACATGGGGTGCTTGGAGGTAAATTCGATTTATTTTTTAAGAATGAGCCTCAGAAAACAGGTATAAAAATAACATTTTCTTCGTATCTGATTAGCCATCAATGCTACCGTACTGTGTACGCCACCCTGTGATCTGATTGTCGGTGTGCTCAGTTCACTTCGGTGTAAGACCAGCCAAGCAAACGGCAACGATTCGAAGTATGGCATTTCAAACTTGCCGTCTTTCTATATCTACACTGAGAGTCCGCGAGAGCTTTAGCCTTTCCGTAACGTCCAAGTGCTTACCTATTGCGTAAAAGGCCGTCCAGCACTTAACCTTTCTGTAGGGATCAGGGCCTGGCAATTGCTGTCTCTCCTTAATTTATAAATGAAGTTCGGTAAGTGGAATGTGCTTTTTCTAACCATCACCGCTGTGAGCTCATTGGCTAAAAAATTATGGAAGATAGCAAGGCGGAACAATTTTCTTCTGCTGTTCATTCAGTTAAGTGGACTCAGCCAAACACCGGCGACAAAAATCCAGTATATATTATGAAAAAGTGATAAAATTTATTAAACTTACATAAACACACATAATAATCTTGCAGACACTTCTCCAGAGTTCGATTGTTCTACACAATTCTTAACCTTTTACACTAATACGCAATGCATTCCATGCGTCCTTGCTTTGCGGATACAAGTGTATAGCGCGTTGAATCAGTTTGATCGATTGTTTCTCATCTATTGACCGAACAGCCTTGCTGGCTATCATCAGTGATTTTGCATCCTCAATACAAGAGTTTCTGTAAATACACAAACAAATCAGAACATCCAATGCTGTCCAGCTGCGACTGCGTACGTACTTGTTCCTGCTCGTGTGACCCAAAACAATGGCGCTCAATGCAACCTGGCTGATCGCTACAAAGTACTTCCTCATCTGACCGTAATTCTCCAGCAGGTAGTTCGCTAGTACTTTCCGTAACTCAGCACATTGTGGAAAAATGTGCACGCGCGAGATCAGGTATGTGAGGCCCTTTCTAGTTTGATTCTAAGGGAAGAAAACCAAATAAGGAAAAAGCGCATGAAGAATCGGTATCTTACATTTGTAAGGTAATACTGCGACGTGAGGAAAGCGATGTGGGCACAGTGTTCCAGAGTGCGTTCGTACTTCTTTAGCTCTTCGAGGATCGTTTCGGTGAGCTGGTTGTCACGGTGAAGGATCCCCAAAGCACAGGCCGAGTAAAGTGCTTCGATGGTGGAGTCCTTTAGGAGAATGCTAAACGAAGAGTTCAGACTGTCTGCAGAGTATGAACCCGGATTTGTACTCACCACTGATAGAGAATAGTTTTCGTGTCGGCTTCACCTTGCGATGCATAAACCATGGAAGCCATTGCGACGAGTATCATGGCCGCTTTGGCCTCGTCGGTACCAGCTACACTTTTCAAAATCGAACTATACACCGAATAGGCTTCTTGGTGCTGACCAGCACGGAAGTAGGCCAACGCCAATCCAACTATCGGCTTAAAACTAGCCTCCGACACTGAGTTGAAAGCAGATATTGCTTCCTTTGGTTGGTTGTTCTTTAGGAATATGTAGCCCAAGTTCGTGTAGAGCTTATCCCTGCTGTCGAGCTTTGCAGTCTTTACTGCCTGCAGATACGATGTGATAGCTGGGCGCCACAGGTGGTGCTGGGCGTTTAGAAAACCTTGATAGGATAGACCCTCCACGGAGCAATCGCTCTCTTCTACGGACACATACCAATTGATGGCATCCAGAGCGACTGTTCCCGCATGCATGAGTTCAATAGTCCGCCTAAACCGTGGTTCCTTTCGCTTCTGCTCATCGCACAGAATGCTACTTACCCAATATGAATAGCCAATGGTGGCCTCCAAATGATATTCAAACTGCTGGCAGTGCCGAAACAGATCGAGTGCCTCTTCCTCGTCGCCAATTTGCTCGGCGATCATTGCCTGGCCAATCCACGCGTTCGGATAGATCGGACTGGATTGCTGGGCTCGTTGGAATGCTTGATTGGCGAGTTTTATGTTCTCCAATTGGAGGTAAAGTACTCCCAGATTTGTCCATGTCGCGTACGACTTACGCTCTATCATCAGTGCTTGAATGAAGCAATGCTGTGCGAATGGGAGATCGTTGATGGCCTTGTGAGCATTCAGAACTCCCAGCAGATTCCAATTGTGCCACCGATCACTCTGTTGGCTTATGGCCATTTTGCAAGCATTCACTGCCAGATCTAGGTGCTTGGCTGCTTCCTGTGGTTCGAACTTTGCACTGTAGTAAGCACAGAGCGATAACTCGTACCAAAGGAACGTGTTTTGGGTCAGCCTTAGGGCGCATGTGTAGAATCTAACAGGAAAAAATGCAGATCACAAATCACTGACAACGCGCTATATTTACCTTGAAGCCAAAGCCAATAGCTGTTTACGGTCCAAGACAACCATAGCGTCATCATTTTGTTTTGCTAGTTTCCCAGAGACTTCCAAATTTGCCTTGGATGTGGGCAGCAGAGCGACCTGAACAAATGTGTTGGCTGCTAAACGCCATAGCCACACCATGTCCTGTTTGCCAGTAATAAAAGCTCTGCAAAGGAAACACATTAAAGCAATCGGAATATACATAAGACTGGCCATCAAGTTGAACCTTTCTAAGTAGGTAACGGCACGTTGAAGATGATACTTGCTGCGGCCTATACGCCTTTCTAGTTTCAAATTGTGTGCCAGTCCAATGTGAGATTCGGCTGCGCCCTTCAAACCCGGAAGATAGTCAGAATGTTCAGCAAGAAGCTCGTCGAAGGCTTCAATTGCTTCGGGGTACATTCGAATCGTCTGCACATGAAAGTGTTATTTAAGTCGATAGTTTTTAATCAGCTTATGCTAGTAGTTGCTGTTTTAAATTATCAGCCACAATGGCTTCCTCAATGATTTTCGATTTAATTGCGTACTTACCAATTTGATTAAAGCAACCTGCAGCTTAGCATACGTGTTACGCGGATCCATCTCGAGAACTTTCTGAAAGACCCTCACTGCCGAATTGTACGATCCGCGTTCACTGTACGCATCGCCCAAGCACTCCCAGGTGACAATGCAAGTGATATCAAGTTTTAGCGACGTCCTAAACGACTGAATCGCCTCATCAAACTTCTTCACGCACAGGTAGTGCAGTCCCAACTTGAAATGTACCCACTTCGACGACATCATTGGAACCTTTGGCAAAGTATTAAGCAAGAGTGCCTCATTCAGATCCTTAAAAAAGCATATTTTTTTTTCAAACCAATATACAAAACAATTCCGAGTGCGAGGGTTACCTCCTCACTAGTCTCTTGATATATTGCACTCAAGAGTGTCACAGCTTTTTCGCAAATTCCATCCAAACTGAGGCATTTTTCAAAGCATTTTCTAGCACGGACATTATCATCCAGGGCCATGTAGATTTCACCCAAATGGAGAAAACATTCAGCACGATATGGCTTTAGACGAGTGGCCTTCAACATGCACGTAAGAGCTGTGTCGTAGTTTTGCAGCGTGATGTTCAGTTTTCCTCTGCACAAAAGTATTTCATACGATTCCTGATTGTAACAGGTATTGAGTAGATCCAACGCTTCCCGAGTTTGGCTAAAATTGGCGAATTCGTGATAAGTTCTATACAAATTTGTTGTACCTACAGCACGTATTGCGCTTGGAGCAGTGGTGGCAGTGATAGGCCGTCAAGTTTCTCCTTTTGATCAAGCCGGATGTAACACCTGGCCAGGGAGTCGAGGACGCCTTCACTTCTGTCCAGATTTGAGAGCACTGCAACACCTTCCTGTAGATCGCTAGGTTCCGTAGAATGTGAGAGACACATGCCAAATTCTTCATTATTCCAGCCCAAGGTGCGAACGATGGGTAGAGCCATTCCATACGCTCCAATTAGTATCTCTGATCGTGCCAATAATTCAAGCGCAACTGGATAGTTTGGTTGAATCTGTTGAACACTATAAAGCAAAGCTCTTGCAGTGACAACCTGTCCCTCGTCAAATGCTTTAATGGCCCTGACAAGGAGTGCTAAACTTGATTTTGGATTTATTTCCTCGAGTTTCTGGGCATAAAAATCAATGGACAACGGAAGAGCTAACAAAATGCCAGCATTCGTCTTGTAGTTCTCACAGTAGACCTTACAGACCCACTCAAGAGAATACAGCTCTTCTGGAAAGAAGTTAAACATCGAATCAGCAGAAATTATGAGCTTCTCATAATCGCCCAACTTGTAGAGAAGCTTCAAGTATCGCTGGAAGCACTTGGATTGACTGTCTGCATTGTTTATGCCAGCAATGGCTATTTCAAGACAGGTTTTAAACTACAAGTTTCAACAATTATAAAGACAGCTAAACAAAGCAAAATAAAAAACATTGTTACCAATTTGTGATCCGCCTCATCTACGTCATCATAAAGGATCCAGATTTTAGCTAAATTGATGTGGGATGACTTTTTTCTATCGGATGTGTCGGCGGTCAATGCTTCTTTTTTAAGTATTTGAATGCATTTCTCCAAGGCTTTAGGATATGAAGATCCAATACTCGAAATCTTATCGTAATATTCGCACGACTTCTCTCTAGAAGAGCTACAGTTAAAGTAATTGAAAGTAAAACGCAATCTACTCACGGAACAAGAGCCAACAACTGTTCATAAATTTCCGGAAGTTCACCAGATGGAGCACAGTTGGTAAGCCCCTGCAATGCAATTGTTGGTGTGGTGGAGCAAAGTACAGCTTTTCTTAGATAAACCGCTGCCTACAAGTACTATTAGCAAGTGCATTTCATAATATTACACAAAGTGAACTTACTTGCACTTTATCTGTACTTTGGTATGCAGCTCCTAAAAGTACCAGACCCATGTAGTTCTCCGGATCAACTTTGAGGAGCTCCTATTTACAAAATACAAGTAAAATGTTGATGAAATGATACCACTCGTACCGGTAGATTTACCTGACACTTTTCAATAGCTAGCGCGTTATTTTCATTTTTGATAGCTTCGCGGATTTCTTTTAGTGATAACTTGATCTGTTTTGCATCCATTTTTATCCAGTATCCACTTGTTTAAATTCAGCTGCTCATGCAATAAATTTATAAAACAAACAATTGATGATTTTTAATTCGTACCGTACAGCAAAAAAAAGAAGAAAGATGTGTATGTGTTTTGCAAAATGCCAAACAGCTGAGTGCTAAGGTTTGACAGCGAGCATTGTTGGTACAATTTGGTGAATTGTCAATTATCAGTCACACAGCGGATGTTTTAGCACATATGTTGAAAACATTCGTTTTGGTTTCTTTTCTCGCAGTGTATTTTTGTTTTTGCTTTGGGTCAATTTTCACACGTATGAAATGATATTTCTCTGTTTTTCATGCTCGATTGGTACAAAAAAAAGCAATTTTTTTCTGATTTTACTACTTCAGGACACTTTAGCGAAACTTAATTTTTTACTCAGAGTTCCTTGATATTTACCAACCATAGTGCGAGTTTGTTGCAGTTGAAGAATTTTGCGATTTTGGTTGTGGTGGTCTGTTGAACCGACCAACGTGTCCTCTTTTTGGCCGAAGACAAAACAATTAAATTGTTGATAAATGATAAGGGCCCAGATTCTGTAAGGCGAAACGATCAAACGTTTTCGTGCGCACGAATGATTTGCCCTATGTTACACATGCGAATTTCTTCGTGCAAACGAAAACGTTTTAACGTTTCGCCTTACAGAATCTGACCCAAGATCTCTCTGTTACAACGATTGGCAACGTCGAATTTCGATTTGAGCAGACAAAAAGAAGACTTGTGGCTTGTGGGCCCTTTTCTGAAAGGCCCACTGGTCCCATCTGCGTATGAGAGCACTTTGTCAACCGAAGCGACGAAATCTCCAAGATATCTAGTGTAATGTCGTTTTCCATTGGGACCACCACAAATCTTTTTCAGATCTCAGATTTTACTGGGCAAATGGAACATGCAACGAAATTGATCTGCTTTTGTAAATGGATTAGTGCGATATTTGACAACAATATCAGCTGTTCAAATTGCATTTGTTTGCAGAAACCACAAATGGATATCGACTTGAAAAATGTTTCTGCAGAAACCACAAATGGATATCGACTTGAAAAATGTTTCCCCTATTGCACATACAAATAGAGGATTTTTGGTGATTCATAGTTTGCAGATGACGAGGAAAACTATGAAGCTAATAGTTCCTCCTAAATTATATCCATGGCTATTAAATGTATTTCGTTATTTTGGTTTTCACGAAACTACCCCCATTTGTCTTCAAAGCAAACTTCTTAAAATGACATAGAACAGCTGTGCAAAGTATATTGGTATTGTGAGTGTGTGTAGATCTGAAAAAATATCGAGATCTGCAAAAAGTGCTCTAAATCGAAAAAAAGATTGATTTTTGGTCCCAATGGAACATGAAAAGTGATTTAGATCAAAAAAAAGATTGATTTTTGGTCCCAATGGAAAACCACATTAGATACATCACTTTGCGAGTGATGCGATTCCATCATTCTTCTTCAGCTTTTAATCGAGTTTGATAAAGTGCCCTTTTGCTCTGCCGTTACTCTTGTTGAAACATTCAAGCTTGGCACGAGTTTCTACTCCAACTGACAGATTAGGTTACAGCTACAGTTGTAGCATCTCCTGTTGTCGATTCTATGGGTCTAAGCCGAGGAATCACGCCACTTCAGAAAGGGTGCCGCACTCAACGCCACGCTTTTCAATAAACTCCCAAATTTATCTTTCCCCTACCACTTGCAGAAATTACGGATTATTTTCTACACTAATCCGAGCATTATACAAAGTAAACAAGTGCATTTTTTTGTTTCCTGTATTTGTTAAGTGATTTAGTTTAATAACGATAACACCAAAGCCTGTGATGCAATCCAAAGTTCACCTTGTGATACGTTTTGCAGTTATCGGTTCTACTGCAAGTGAACGAAATGCCATTTATCAACTGAAAATACAAACAGATTAGTTTTTTTACAACCAAATACATTCTACTACAACAGATTACTCACTTATATCACCAAGAGTTTCAACTTCCCCGTCAGTTGGGGCCTGTTCTACAATCTTATCGGCTTCCTCCTGAGCGATTAGGAATGGCGAATCAGAAATAGTTGTGTTGGCGCTTAAAAAACAGACATCAAACAATGTTACTTCGTTTTTATACTTCGCACCAGCAGGAAAACTCACCATGATATAGAGCCACCGTCGAGATCCTTCTTGATCAGTCCCTTCCAGAACTTGTGGGTTTCATTGATGATGTTCAAGGCGAAGGCTGCATTCTTAGCTTCTCCGTTGAATGCAAACTGGTTCTCTGGCTTGCCATCAGGGATCTTGTAGATTTTGAACCACTCAACAGTGGCACGCAGCAATCCGGGGAAGAACTTGTCCACATCACCGACATCGCTCATTTGATCAGCAAGCGGATCTCTAGTGTCGATTGCGATGATTTTCCAATCGGTTTCGCCTTCATCAATGAGAGCAACAGTGCCGAGCACCTTGACTTGCATTACTTCTCCGCGCTGTGCTACACGCGCACCGATTTCAATGACATCGATTGGATCGTTGTCACCCTTGCAACTGGTGGATGGTTCAATGTGATCGGGATTCTCCCAGGTCTGTGGGATGGCTCCGTAGTTCCAAATATAACCGTGATGTGGGAAGCAGTTGGCTACAAAACGCAGCTTTCCCTTTTTTACATCTTGTTTCACTGGGTTCAAGGGGTTCTTCAAGCTAATCTGTTGGGAAGGGTCGATTACGTGAGTCACGAAATGTTCTTTAGCATGAATTTATTGTTGCTTAACGTTTGTGTTGAAACTATAACGCCCTTCGGCACATAAATAAACCTATTAAAACGATTAGCATGCGACAGATATCGCAGTTATCATTTTAATTGGATTTCGTGGGTTACCTCCATTTTTGCGTTTGTCCAGCGTGGTACCTCAACAACCATGTTGTATACAGTCTTAGCCTCGTCGGCAAACAATGGAATGTCATGAAGGGGTGAGATGGCGTTTCCAGCTGCATTTTCTGATTGAAAAAAAAAACCAAATTGATGAGTATTATGGAAAAATTAAAAAGAAAAGAGACTATTCAAATTAGCAAGGTGAGGAGGTAGGAGGTATCAATTCAAGGATAGTGAGCCTTATGAATTGGACACTTTTCAGTTCAAGGATCAATTTTGACAGAACAAATACCAAGTAGTCAGCTAGATGTGGCTCTGACTTGTCAGACTGTTTGTCGAATGTTATATACATTGTACCTATTCTGTTGGGTTGAAAAATTTGTAACCAGGTACCTACTATGTTTAACTTGGGAAATTTTGAAATTTCTCTTGACTTGACTTGTTTACATTTTGGGACTATAAATGAATTTTGCTAAAACCTAGCTATAATTTTTTAAGGTTAAAGATCAACACTGCAACATGGTGCACTGTAAACGCTTGCAAACACACAGACTACCGTTCGACTATTGCGATATATACCAACATTATCGGTGCCCCATGGTTCGAGGCGGCAAAGACAGGAAAATACGTTTTTGTTCTATGACCAAATCATTGCAGATCACAAAACCCTGATTAATTAAATGCAATGTTTCCGCATAACGTTGAGGGATTCAGTTTCCCTATATCAATGTTTCTATTTCTATTATCCATCCAGCACTTTTAATACAGCCTTCGACCTGGCTTCTTTCTTAACCCTTCGCTTGTTTGCAAAACCCTTCATTTGTCCGATTTGAGTACATATTGAGGGCTGATTAAGTGTCCTTGGAAATATGACTATTCTAAGAGTAGGGGGCTCGAGTTCAAAACGCACACAATAACTCTAATTCCTTATTCGGAAATATAAACATTAAACAGAAAATCAAATAATATAACTTTGTTGTCCTCTAATTCTGTGTGTAGATCTATTTCCTCATAATTCGTGAGTAATCTACGCAAAGTCTAAAGTTGATGACGTGTTTCATCGAAAAATACTGAATAATGCACTAGTGCAGTAATTAATTCAATTGTAGGTACATCGCGCCACATACAAAACATTATTTCCTTTTAAAAGACACCCGACTAGTGGTAGAAACTAATTAAATACAATTTGTATGAATTCCAAAGGGGATCCAAACCAACAAATGCAAAGATAACAACGTCGGCATCGGCTTCGGCATTGACCTTTGCCAAGTGGAAGAGGAAAGAGTGGTGTCACACAGTTTCTCATTTCATTGGAATCAAATTATATAATAAACACTAGTCAACTTACTAAAGTAAATGCTGTAGTTGGTGGAGTTTGGGGCTCCTTTCTCGACAGTGGTATATGGCCCAGACATTTTGGATGCGGATGTAGAGTAGAAACACTTTAATGATAAAACAGAGGTAAACCAATTCGCGGCACGAATATTCTGCGAATGCAGCACGTGTGACAACACCGGTCGAATACGAATAATAGTTGGCAGCGCCATTGCCGTCAATTTTGACAGCATCTATATTTTTCCTTCTTTTTGGCGAAGATTTTTTTCATTATTATGTTACAGTTTGAGGGTCTGTGTGTGAAAATATTTAACAGTGGGATACAAATTGGGAAAAATGTTAAATATTTTGTTTGTTTGTTTCAACAACCTAAGGACGTCGTTTTCGTGGAAAACGACTATAAGGCTAACAAAAAAGCATGTTGCTAATGGCCGACCGCGAATCATCTTGCTTTTATGAGCATCGCGGTGTTTAATTGTTTTGTGTTACGTTTTGAATTTGTTTAGTTTTTGTGGAGGTGTTGATTAAACTGAAAAAGATAGTGAAATACACATTAGAGAATGCCGAATTCTTGCATTAAAGTCCAATTCATGAACTCACATATACTATAATAGAAATAAGCAGGTGTGTGTGACTTCATGAATTTTTATGGAAAACAGCTTGTAGGCAACCGCCCTTCCACTGGAAAGATATATATCTCTGTATTCCATTATCTTTGCTGAAATATGTATGGGAAAACTTCTTTTCGATGAAATTTTCGAATGTTTTCACGAAAACCAGGTTTTCGGCTCGCTGCGAATAGCGTATTAAACTGAATTTTGCTCCGATTTTCGGAGATTTTAATCCTAACCTAAAATAAACTAATAAAGGATGAGATTGAAAAACCAAAAACATAGTTAAACATTCTTTACTACCTAGGAGGTTACAATAATTTTGCAAAGTAGAACAAAGTTATCGGTCTATAATTTACACAATTTCGGGATGTTATCCAAACGTAAAAGGATTTCTAGGCAGTGCTTCGAAGAGGCCCTTACAGCTGTGGTGAATTCTAGCTACAAAAAAAAAAAAATAATGACTCATGAAGATTTCTTTCTTTTTGTGTTAAATTATACAAAACAAACATTTGAATATTCTTGTCGTATGCGATTGGGTCTCGCAGATCTAGATTTCGTCTTTTAAATAAAAATAAATATATAACCCAGAATTACTTCCTTTATTGTGGGTATCTGCGTGAATTGTGGTAGGAATTTGTACCCGTCACTGGTTAAATTTTGTATTCAATTGTTAAAATTTAATCCTAAACATTTGTACATTGCGCGAGATTATTTCTCGTAAGATAATGTAAAGTTTGAAAGTGGATTGACTTGGACAAGCTAGCGGTCAATGGAACGCGAGCAATCATTTGCATATAATTCCGATATAAGAAAAACTTTTTTTTCTGTTTCTAGAGGTTTCTTATATATGTCGGGTACGAACTGCGCAATCGGCTAGATGGCGCAACAATGGCGAAAGTCGATGATTTAGCGCCGGCGCCGGTGATAGCTGGTCCATCCTGCAGCCTGCAGCCGCGACCTTATGATGATATTAATAAATACATCAGTAGATCGCAAGTAATGAACGAATTGTGCGAAACTCACAAGCTAACATACGAGGTACGATCTTTCAAAAGTCTGTACAATTACTTGCATATGCGGACGATATTGACATAATTGGACGAACACAGCGAGCTGTCACTGGCGCGTTTGCAAGTATACCCACAGAAGCGGCTAAAATGGGCTTAGCGGTTAACGAGGGCAAAAACAAGTATATGCTGTCAACAAGAAGGGACACCCAACATCGACGAATCGGGCAGAACGTCACAATAGATAGCTATAACTTTGAGGTAGTAAGGGACTTTGTCTACCTTGGCTCTGCTATAACATCTGAAAATGACATCTCATCAGAAATCAAACGGAGAATAACTCTTGCCAACCGCTGTTTCTTTGGGCTGAGAAGGCAACTGTGTAGTAAGGCCCTCTCCCGAAAGACTAAGAGGACTCTGTATAAGACCCTCATCATCCCAGTCCTGCTGTACGGATCTGAAGCATGGACTATTTCCAAAGCGGATGAAGATATCCTTGGTCGATTCGAGAGAAAAATTCTTCGTAAGATATTCGGTCCCGTCTGCGTTGAAGGGTTTTGGATGAGACGATTCAACGACGAAATATACGAGCTGTACAGCGACATCGACCTAGTCAAAAAATTGCGCATTGGACGTTTGAGATGGCTAGGACATGTAGAGCGAATGGACATCAACGCTCCGGCCCGCAGAGTTTTCGATTCCAACCCAGAGGGTCAACGCAGTAGAGGAAGACCTCGCTTAAGGTGGCGCGCACAAGTGGGAAACGACCTCAACCAACTTGGAGTGCGCAACTGGAGGCAGTTGGCTAAGGACCGGGCCAGCTGGAGAGGCTTGTTGGTTGAGGCCCTGGTTCACCCCGAACTGTAGCGCCACCTAAGTAAGTAAATAAGATCGCAAGTAATGTTAAATTAATTTTATTTGCCAAAATCAGGATTACAAAATAAAATTTTTATTTATTTTATTAAATAACACAATAGTACGATAAAATAAAACTTTAATTCACTTCTCTTACTTTCATTATTAATATTTAATACTCGTACCCTCGTACGACTGCATAGAGCAGTACGCGTTCAATTATTCAATTCGAATAAAATTTGAGATATAGTCCCACTAGACTCGACATTGCTTAGAGCAACGCTTGCCAAGTGTGGTTCGTACTGACGCAGCGTCCTGTAAATAAAGTTCAACAATAAGTTAAAGTTTTTTTTTTTTTTTGTTTTAGTTTAGTAAAGATGACCAACAAACCTTTTAGCTACAGGTGTGTATGTCACCAAGTTTCTTAAGATCAGAGCAGCTGTTAGACGAATACTCTTTGTCACTGGACCTTCATTCTCATCCTATTAAAAAAAAAAAAAACAAAACGAAACAAGAACGCAATTTAACAGAAATAATCTAAAACTGGTACAAACTATAACATTTCGTTGACTAGCTATAACATTTAAATTCCCTCTAAACCATTTTTAAGCACAATTAATTGATAAAGTTTATATTTGCATCGGCAATAACGATTTACTTACACCATCGGGCACCATTGATAGTAAATTACTTTGCATTTCATATGACAACGTATCCAAATCGGGAGTAGTAGTAGTACAAGTAGAATTGGAAGCAGGATGCATTAGTTTTGTGTTAGACGAAGCGACAGTGGTAATTGCGGTAGATTCTATGCTAAGTAAATTTTCAAAATCGGGATTCTACTCGAAAGTATGTAATTAAATTTGTTTGTTGTAGGTAATGTTTTCTTTTTAATTTTATATACAGTTACAATTTATTCAATTCAAAATAAAATATAAAAAAAATCATGCCGGAATTGCAAGCAAAGCAGACAGTTACTCCGTGCGACTTAAAAATGTCGTTGCTCGTCACTCGAATAAAACCACACCAAACAAATGTAAACAGAGATATCCAAGTTGGGACAAAAACTACACAGTGTTAGGTATTTATTAAAAATAATCGAACATTTTTGGACAGTGTATAAATGCTCTGTTAATGAACGAAGCTATTTTTGCAAACCGCCGAACTGATTAGCCAACCAACATTGGATCCCCACAACTTTTATCTTCAAAAATACTCCAGCGTGGAATACTTTATGCGATACAGCTTAATATGTTAGCACGAATGAACTCGTTCGAAACAGTGAACTAATAGTATGTGAAATGAGGGCTTAAACCGATATTGGCGTGCCTTGCGAGAGGTTGATATGGATTCACGGTTGAAGTGGCGCCGCATACAGACTGACCGGCACGGAAAAAATTTGGATAATCCTAACTGAATTGTCTGGAAGTCACAACAAACTGAATAGAGAAGAAAATTTTGCGGCAAGCACATTAGAAGGCTCTAAACGATACAAAGCATTACAAACTAACAACAGCAAGTTCCTAAAAACCAACAACAAAGCATGCAGATCAATACAAGAGTGCACTCCCTTAGCAAAAGCATTAGGCATACTGCACCTCACTCACCATCAATTCCTTGGGATTGATAAAATCCGAAGAGTGCCTCTTGATTGCGTGCATTGCAGCGCAGCCTGTCGACGGCATTGACCCGTTCGATGAAGTCGAGAGAGCTGGCGAAGCCGCGCTGCGGGCACCATCCACAACTTGTTGCTGTGCGGCGGCAGCTGCTGCATTTTTAATGATAGTTACCGGTTGAGCGGTACTGGCGGGCTGCGGACCGCTAGCTATACGTCTTTGGACTGATGCTTTCAAACTCTGGAAAGAGATGAATAAATAGAATACCTTCACCATTAAGAATTAAGAAAAAAAAAAAAAACACCAACCTCGACGGTCAAATGCCGATCCAGAATGTGCGTCATGAGTGAGAAACGTTTTCGTGGAACACCATCGCACAGACCCGGGCCAGGACCCCACTGGCAGAATATCTCGGCACCGACATCCAAATGATCCGGACAATGCGACAGACAAGTGTGATGGTGCAGATCCGCGATGGATTTGAACTTCTTTTTGGGACAATTCCGCCAATCGCAGACATACAACCAGTTCACATCGACTGGAGGATCTTCCTCTACTTTCTCTGCCTTTGGTTCGACCTTGACTTCTGGTTTGGGTTCAAGTTTGATTTCTTGCTTCACCTCTACCTTGGGTTTGATTGCAGCTTTCGCTGTGGATTGAGTTGGAATGGTCGTTGCAGTGACTGCAGCCGTTACAGACGGTTGGGGTGGTGGTGTAGGAGTTTTTATAGCCACCGGAGTTGGCGATGGAGTTGGAGTTGGTGGCTGCGGTTGAATTGGTCGGCCGGCAGATTTCTGAATGGCCACAACCTGCTTTTGCTGCTTCTGTGGCGCTGGCTGCATCATTCTAATTATTTGCTGTCCCTGTTGATTGGTATCGGCAAATTCAATGGTTCGCCCGCCAGATATGATGACCTGTCGCTTCTCTGTCGAGCCGGGTGTACCGGTGTGCTGGACAATTTGTGCTTGCATGACGGTTGGAGTTACCTGCGTATGTGGCGGAGGGATGCCTTGCTGTTGAACTATGGATACTGATTTGCCCAGACGTGGAAGCGACGTGGTCGTAGCCGTCGTGGTGATCGGCTGCGACATAGAAGCGGTTACCATGGGCGACGAAGTCTGGTGGATTTTGATGGTCGCTGGAATATGCGACAGCTGGGAGAGTATATTGGAGGACGTTTGTGCCTGAGACGTCTGAATCTGTTTCTGAATGATCTGCTGCTGAGCCGGCATCTGCATGTGCGACTGCATTGGACCGGTTTGAATTACATTCGATCCGGCTGTGTTCATGTAGATTTGATGTTGCATTGGGCGCGGCATTTGCGTCACAATCATTTGCTGACCCTGTGGTGTGGTCATTATGACCTTTTGCGGTTGCTGTGATGTCGTTATCATCTGCTGTTGGCCGACAGCTTGGCCCGGTCCGCCTTGTTGCAGGATGATGATGGTCTTCGTCCCGGCCACCTGCTGCTGTGGGGTTTGCGTCACCAGCAACCGTTGCGTTTGTTGCTGTGGCTGAGTCTGTTGAGCAACCAAATAGGTCTGGCCCTGGGGGTTTGTGGCCAAAACGTATTGGGTTTGCTGTTGCGGATGCGATTGCTGTTGCAGCATTGGTTGGAGGATCTGCTGACCCATGGCGTTCTTTTGTAAGATGACTGTCTGTAGACCCTGGTCGGTTTTAATGGTCGCCGTTGTAGACATGTTCGATTGTGACGTTCCTTGCGAGAGGATCACTTGGTGTGGGTTATTTGGATTCACTATGAGTTGGCGCTGCATATTGACCGGCACCGAAATCAATTGGTTTTGCTGCTCCTGCTGTTGTTGCATATGTTGTATTTGCTGCTGCTGTTGTTGTTGTTGTTGCTGGTGGTGTTGTTGTTGCTGCTGCTGTTGTATAGCTTGTTGCTGATTCTGTTGCACTGACAGCTTAGTCTGCTGTATGATTGTTGGCTCCTCCTCTAGGTCCTCATCTTCGAGTATTGATGCCGCCATCTCGGCATAGAGATTAGCTGCGTTTTTCGAAGCAGTCACCTTGGGCTCGACTTCGAGAAGAATTTTCTTTCCATCCGACTCCTCAGATTCTTCGTCGTGTTTTCGTTTCATTGACACCGGGGGGTCTGGCGATTTCTTGTCCAACAGATCCACAAGCATCTGATTTGCGATTAAAACCTGACGCCCACTATCCTTAGAACCTCGACTCAGTGAATCTTTAGAGCTGTCGTCGTCAATGACAAATGTGCTTATGTTCTTGTTCGACTTGGACATGAGTAGACCTTCAAAGCTGGCAAACGAGCCCGCACCTTCAATTTGAGACGAACTAAGAATACTAGAGGCCATCGAAGCCGAGCTAGAGTCATCATTCGCTGACAGCACCTGCTGCTGCTGCTGGAGTATAACGTTCGAACGGATCAAGGTGCCAGAACTAAGCGGAACCATTGGCGGAATCGGATCCCAATTTGAATTGTCCGAATTTTCACTGCTGATGAGTGTGCTCTTCTTTTCGTTGCCGTTGTTGTTGATGGGCTTGATTGTGGTTTGACCAACCTTCATGGGTGTCGTCTGTATTAGGGGATTATTCACCAGCGCGCTAAGGGAGGTGCTGGACAGCTTTATGGACGAATTTTGGTTTTGTTGCTGTTGCTGTTGGGCGGCCAGCTCCTTTTGTTTCTGTTGCCGTTGCGCAACCTAGAGAGGCAAACTTATTACTTAATTAAACCCAAATAAGAAAGGTTGTGAGTATACGTGGTAGAGTGTAAACTTATATAATACATAATCCTTCACCTGTTTTAGAAAATGAACTGCGTAACAAATGTTTTATGTGTGTGTGTTTTGTGGTTTACCTTTCTGCTTAGTACCGCAACCCCGCACCTCAAATGATTCTTTTCTTGCTTTCGTTAGTTCAATGTTAGAATAAGCAACGTACTTAGTGTTAGGGGAATCAACGATTGAAAAATGTTAGCGGCCAAAGGCTGTTAGTAAACACACAAAAATCGAAGAAGAACGTTTATTACAAGTACATAGGAGAAGAGCCGCAATTCGCACACGACTGACCCCAGATGAGTTTACATCTGAAGATGAAGTTATTTTTATTTGGTAGTGAACAGCGGGCATGCGCCGTCTAAACGGCTTCACTAGGAAGACATTCGCCAAGAGAATCTGACTGAAAAAGCTCGCAATTGGAACGGAGGAATGTGAGGGTGTCACATTTTGGAATTAGAAACAAAGAAAAACTTCAGCTATGGACGTAATCAAACAGATACACTTTGGTATCACATGGTATATAGAGTGAGCGTTAAGGCCATATTATTTTTGGAAGTGGCGTTGAGTTCAACTGGACAGGTGACAGGTGATACAGTTTGACGTAGTTTTTCGTTATATAATACAATATCTGTTCGATGATGACGCCAATGCGCATTGTGGTAGCGCTTGCCAGTTTAAAGTGGAACTTAAATCAAATTGACACTGAAAAGGAAAACAATTGTCCTATGTTATGCACTGAAACAAGGTCTTTAGTCGTGGCAAGATATCAGTCCTAGATAATGGTCTGGGTTTGGAGAGTATGAAAAAATAAAATGGTTGACGCAACAGGTCGGACCCTAGGCCTGGGGTAAGATTCTGTCAGGCGAGTCGTTGGATCGATGATTAAAATTCGTGCAAACGAAAACATTTTAACGTTTCGGCTTAAAAAAAGGCCGACCCGCGCTTTTCACAACCATTCTTTTTGTGTGAGTTTGTGCATTTTTGGGACGAAGGAACCTGCAGATTTATGCCAAGTCCAAACCGGCCAATGATAAGTTCTTTCGTGGCAGTTTAACTGCCCGATGTTTCTTTAAGAAATGGAATATACAACGCCTAGCTTTAATCAGCAAAGGAAAAGGGGACCCAAACTCTCCTGCAGCCTATAGACCGCTTTGCATGTTAGATACGGCAGGCAAACTACTAGAAAAGCTGTTGAAACCCCGGCTCACAACTGCAATCCAGAGTGCAGGAGACCTATCCGAAAGACAACACGGTTTCAGAAAAGGACACTCAACGATCGGAGCAGTTGAGGAGGTGATCAAAACTGCGAAAGCCGCTCATCGAGGAGGACATACCTCGAAAAAGATCGCCGTCCTGGTAACCCTAAACGTGAGAAACGCTTTCAACACAGCCAGATGGATAGACATGCTGAAATCGATCGAGGAGGTCTATAGGATTCCGCAGTACCTACTTCGTATAATCAAAGACTACCTCAGCGAACGAAAATTGATCTATGCCACAAAAGAAGGGCCTCGTGTTAAACAAATCACAGCAGGGGCAGCGCAAGGGTCAATCCTTGGACACGACCTTTGGAACACATTTTATGACGAGATTCTTCGTATCGAAATGCCTTGAGACACCTTTTTGATAGGGTACGCAGATGACATCGGCGCGGTGATAACTGCGAGGGACACTGAGGAAGCACGAAGAAAGTTGAACCAGATCATGAGACGGGTCTGGTTAGAAACCCATGGTCTTAGCCTTGCACCTGAAAAGACCGAGATTGTTCTGCTAACCAGAAAACATATCCCGACGCAAATTGAATTCCATATAGGCCCAGACGTAATCACCAGCAAAAACGCCGTAAAGTATCTTGGTGTAACTATTGACTCGAAACTCACCTTCTGGAGTCATATTAAATCAGCTTCCGAACGAGCTGCTAAAGTGACTACATTCCTTAGCAGACTCATGGCAAACGTTGGAGGACCAAGAGAGAGAGCAAACGAAGGCTCCTCATGACAATCACACACGCGATACTTCTATATGGATGCGAAATATGGGCAGATGCACTCAAACAGGAGAAGTACAGGAAACAGATGGCAGCAGTACAGAGACGCGGAGCCCTTCGCATCGCAAGCTCTTACCGCACTGTATCAGAACCAGCCGCGCTAGTCGTTGCAGGAGTGACACCCATTGACCTCTTAGCCGCAGAGAGAAGGAGAAGAGAGCGGAAGTAGGAGCAGAAGCGGCAACGACTGAAGCAAAACAGACCACCAAGCTTTTATGGCAGCAAAGGTGGAACTCCGAAACAAGAGGTAGATGGACCGCCAGGCTGATCAGAGACGTCGCTGAATGGAAAACGCGAAAACACGGAAAAATAAACTATTATACCACGCAGTTTCTAACCGGACATGGAAATTTTAATGCATACCTGCACAGGATGCGGAAAATTGAACATCCGAGATGCCAGTACGGCGACTCACTGGTAGACGACGCTTTTCATACCTTCTTCACGTGCAGCAGGTGGACCGTGGAAAGACAGGCTTTGGAATCGGAGATAGGTTATATTTCCCCCGAAAACATAATTGGGAAGATGATCGCAAGCGAACGTAGCTGGAAACGGGTATCAGCGTTCATCGAAACCGTGCTCAAAACCAAGAAGAGAGAAGAAAGCCAGAGCACACCCTCATAGAAGAACAGGACGATTTTGAGGTAGAAGGAAAATAACGGCCCCCCGAAGTAATACGAATAGTGGTTCCAGGGAGCTGTTGAAGAAAGCCAAAGGGAGAGGGGGAGTTTAGTCAGTAAGAGTCTGACACACCAGGAAAGTTTAAATTTCTTGACGGTGCATGATGCATTCTTCGCCCTCCCTATAGGAAAAAAAAAAAAAAAAAAAAAATACTGCCCGATGTTTCTCCGACGTTCGCGAAAGGTGGCGGAGTGCGAAAAAACACTTTAAGATGGAATTTGTTTCTGTTTTTTGTTTTGGGTCGAATTTGTGACCCTAGTCCAACCACTATTTGTACAGTAGGACATGGAAATTATTAGAACTGCTGCGGTATGATATTCAGACTATTGGCAGGAGGTAGTTAATTGGAATAAACGAAAATATTAGTTGAA
Organism: Cheilosia vernalis; assembly: GCA_949126925.1. NCBI lineage: Eukaryota > Metazoa > Arthropoda > Insecta > Diptera > Syrphidae > Cheilosia > Cheilosia vernalis. The sequence goes on from OX421361.1 coordinate 51,938,408, forward strand.
AGCGAAACTGAAGTTGCACAAACTTTAAGCTATGTTTGTTGAGATCTACTTAGACATTTTAGAACAAGAAATGAAGGTGAGTATGTTAGTCAACTGTGTTACGATTACAAAAAAAACACACACTAGCATTCGTGTTAATAATTAACCCTAGTAATACTTAGCGATTTGCATTCACTATACGATTTAAAACAAAATAGAACGTTCAGCTATAAAGTCAACTATGTTAGAGATACTTAAATAATAAATAATTGTAATACCATCGAACTGAAAAACTGATGACGAATAGTTTATAAACACCAAGACGAGTTCCTTGTTGTTGGCCTGTTTTAAAATATGACCAATCCATTAAAACTTTGAGACAAACGAACGTTTGTTGTGAAAATCATTCTGTTTCAAATGTCTACACTAGTCGGCATAAGTATTTTGACGAAACTATTTTCTGGCTATTGAATGAAGCTTAGCTTTGTATCGTTAAATAACTGGGCGAAAATGATGCGCAAAAGAAAGAATATATTTTTAACTCTATGCATGCCAAATTTTGTACGGTTTATCTTTTCCATTCTCTTTCTGCTGATAAGAATTCATGAAGACATAAAATTTTTGCGCGGCATAAGTATTTTGACGGAACCTTTAAGTAAATATGTTCGCACTTTTGAGCACGTTAAAGCCAAACAACTTTTGTATTTAACTTTAATTGATCATAAACGCTGATAAAAAAGCACATATTGATTAAAAGGTGTTATAAACCATAGGTAAAAAGGCAGAGTTGAGTTTCGTTACCAGATCTTCGATGGTAGCAAAGTTTAACGCTGGAACGGCATTAAAAGACATTGCAAAAGAGTTTGATGTGTCGCGTCAAACTGTGCACTATCAAATTAATAAGTTAAAAAAAAATGGCGACATAAGTAACTTAATGAGATCAGGAGCTAAGAAGACCGAGTCCTTCTACGGGAATTTAAGAAAAACATTTTACTGAAGCCTCAATCTGCTGCAGATCAATGGAATTTGACGGCCAAGAACCAGATCAGTGAGCGCACTGTCCGACGACGTTTGAAGAAAGGAGATTTTAAGACAATTAAAGCTAAGAAGTGCCATATATATCGAAGGTAAACAAGCTTAAAAGACTGGCCTTCGCAAAGGAACATCTGCACAAGCCAAAGGAGTTTTGGACAAGCGTTCTATGGACAGATGAAAGATCCTTTGAGTATAACTCTTCAAAAAACAATTTTTTTGTAAGATTGCCAAAGGTAGTTGGGCAAAAGAAACGACCAGTTTGTCAAAAAGTGAGTCATGGCGGAGGCTCTGTCATGTTCTGGGTATGTGTGGCGTATAATGGACTGGTTGACTTGGTTCCTATCACCGGCTCGATGAACCAAAACCAATATTTAATGATCCTAAATGATAATGCCTTTACTTCTGGAGAAAGGCTTATTGGGGAATCATTTATCCTGCAACAGGATATCGCCCCGTGCCACAAAGCGCGAAAGATTTCTACATTTTTGAAAGATGTTGGGGTTAACACTTTAGACTGGCCACCTCAAAGTCCGGCTTTAAATATTATAGAAAACGTCTGGTCTCTTTTAAAACGCAAAAGAACAATTTCGTTAAATAAAACAAGGGAGGAGACAATTTCTGAGATCACTTCTCTTTGGGAAGAGATATCTCCAGATATTCTCCAAAATTTGGTGGACTCGGTACCAAGGCCCCTTCAAAAAGTTATTGAAGCCAATGGAGGATATACATTTTACTAACTTCAGGATCATTCACATGAGAGCGACCAACTACCTACGAACGAACGAATATTCGCAACTTTGGACAGTCCATTCACATGATACATTTAATTTGGTCGCAGATATCCGCGAATCCAATGACATTCGCCGTCATTTGTGTTTTTGATATTTCAAGTTTGAGGTTAAGTTCGAACGAATGTTTTATTCGCTAGTTTGTGGAACGCGAATTGAATGATGTGGATTGTGAATAAACTTTGACAATTCACGCCAAGGGTGTATTCGTTCGCGGCAAAAAGTTTGTAATTCGAAATTTCGTTATTCAAACTGTTTGTTAACAAGTTTTCTTAATACATTTTGATGGGATAATTAATTATCCTCCACTTGGAATAGTGAAATATATAATTTTCTGTTCATAAGTGCATCAAAAGTGGTTTGTTCGCATTTCAGCAATTCGTTCGCTCGCTCTCATGTGAATAGTCCTTTAGTCTTCATTTCTTTACTTTTGTTAAGTTTAAACAATGTTTTCTTAGTTTTATATTCTTGTCAAAATACTTATGCCAACACATGAAATTACAAATTAATTTATATCTTTTTACGTCGCTATGAAAAATCTTGTTTTTTTTTTATTTTTAAGTCTGAATTTTTATATATAAAAAAAGGAAAAAATTAGGAGGAATTCTATAAAGCCGTTCAAAAGTTAAACGCAAAAATTCACTATTTTTATTTTGTCAAAATACTTATGCCGACTAGTGAATAGAGTCGCAGCAAGTGGCACAAATGAAAAAAATAAAACGGAGCCAGCGTTTGTTGACGAAGCAAAGGAGTGTAGG